>PVKH010045995.1:0-10439 GCA_004027955.1 Chaetophractus vellerosus
GCTACAGCTGGCCCAGGAAATTTTGAGGCTTACAAAATCCTGGTTTCAAGTCCTGCCTGTCTTCTCAGTGGTAAATTACCTTGGCTTCTGTTTTCTGCCTCTGCCTTTGGCAAAGGCCTTGACACCCTATACTGAACTTTGACCATCAGGACTTGAAAGGCAGTTGGGCCAGAGAAACAGGGGCCTGTTTGAATCAAGAAGACCCACCAACTGGGTACCCATTCACCAACCTAGGCCCCTCCCTGAGAAAGTGCCTTCTTGGATCTCATTTATAGGATTATTTTTGCAAAATTAAAAAGAATCAAATTCAGCCAGCACTTAAGTGCCTTAACCCATGTACAAAATCTCTAGAGAACATGAAGAAAACACAAGTGACAAGAAGAGGAAAAAGAGGTAAAATAATCTAATGCTTGCCACATCAAAGTGGGGAATGTCAGCTTACAACACTTGAAGGGGTAAAAATCTTGTCAAAATTCTTTCTGAGAATGAAACAAAAACCAACCAAAACTGGAAAAAAAAGAGCAAAAAGGAAAAAAAAAGTCTGAGAGCTTGGTATCTGTTTTCTCTCTAAAGGCTGCTGAAGACCAGGAGATGGGCAGAAATTCTTTTCAAAATCCCTCTAGAGTTTATGGTCGAGATTTCAATGAGTCCTTTAAATTTAGTTTTTGCCCTGCCCACGGTGGCTCTGCCCGCCCATGGCGGCTTGCCCTTCTCAAGGCAGTCTGCCCACTAGGAGAGGGCCCCGGGAATCAAACCCGGGGCCTCCCATGTGGTATACCGGTGCCCTATCCACTGGGCTATACGGCCGGCCCTGGCCAAGAGCATTTTTACAATACCCTGTATGTAATGCTGTCATGCACATTATAGTCCTGTCTCCTGATGTACACGGAAGAGTTTATCTAGTATATATAGTTGCAATGGATTTGCCTGATCTTGGGATATGCACATACTCAATTTTCTATCTAAGGCCATGTTGGTTCGCAAAGTTCCTGCTCCAAATTATTCTTCCACTGGTGGTGCATAAGAATGCTTGCTGCTGCCTGGGAGCACATGGTGGTGGTCAATGCCATACCCCTAACCATTTTCTCATTTGTTTAGTCTTCTTTGTATCCATTTTATGATAAACCAGCCCATGTGTTTTTCCCAATTAAAAAAAAAAGTTTGCTATTTTTTCTTATTTTCCCATAGATATTCTATTTTCTGTTCATTAATTTCTTTATTGTATGTTTTCATAAGTAAAATAAAATGACTTCCTGCTTTGGGTATTAGCAGGAAAGACATAAGAAAGAATTTTCCAGAAGACAAAAATGATTAAATTACAGCAGCTTTCCAAGAAAATGGTGCAATAGAATGCATGCCACAGAACTACAAATAACACCTTGTAAAAAACTAGTTTCTGTCCAGTAGAAATAGCTTATTGGGATGGACAACCAAACCACACTAATTAAGGTACACCTGCTCCCTACTTTGTAAGACCCCCTATGTAAAATGGAAACATCAGACAATCAGAACATTTCCTCATTTGTTTCCACCTTTGCCCTATATAAGCTTCCTCATTCCCATCCCTTCAGTGTATCTCTTTTCCACATGTGGTCTGGATGTGTCTGATTCATGAATCATAAACTGCTCAAAGAAGCTCCCATCTACAATATCTTGTCTAATATTTCATTTTAACTGTTTCAAACATTATTGTCCAGTTTGTAGTTTGTATATTTACTCTCTTATTATTGAATTTGGATGAATAGTTGTTCTTAATTTTAATTTAGCATAAATATCAACTGTTTCTTTTATGGCTAGCACTTTTGTGCTTTTTTACAGAAATCTTTCCCTGGCCTCAAATCATAAAGGTATTCTCTGTTTCAAAATGTCTTTTCATTTTACCATAACAGTTCATGTCTCTTATTTAATTTAGTTTGTTTTTGTATAATGTGAGTGTTAATGTATAATGGGTAGTGTGGGAATATACTGTTTTTCTCCTACTTTCTGCTGGGTGGATGCCACAAGCTGCATTCATATGACTTGTTTATGCACATTAGTGGGCACAGGCTGCCCGGGCTTCTTCCGCGGTGCATGGGAGAATGGCATAAGCTGCATTCCCAAAACTTATTTGTGCACATCAGCAGGTGCAAGCTGCTTCCTGATAAATTTGTTTATGTGAGTCCAGCAGGATGCTCTTCTACTTTTTTTTTCTGCTGGGTGGTGTTAGTGTGGAAATGTATAGGTTTTCTGCCTCTCCTCCTTAGGTCCCGATTCTATCCTGCCTCAAATACCCACCCTGAGAAAGTGTGCATCCTTAATCTTAAGAGGGAGTTGAAGGGCAAGAGTCATTCTTCTGTATCTGCTTCCTGCAGATTAGGGATTGTAGTACCTGCCTGACAGGGTATAAAACTCTCTTTTCACACTACTGGGGCTGGGAGGAGGGGTGGTTTCTTTAATGGTTGAGACTGGGTGATATCCATGCATGAGCAGGAGTTTATTTTGGAATGCATCAATCCTGAAAGAGATTAATTGAGTTAGGAATTTAATAAACAGGGGCCTAGTGAGAGTAAAGGATCACTTGTTAACAGCAGAGTGCACCGTTCCATTTTAAATTGAAGGCTAGTAACACCATACATTTGGACATTTAAACATCAGAGTACAGATTCAGGGAGAGGTTAGGTTAAAGAGGGTGGCAGCCCCTGGACAAGGTTGAATAAAGGGTGGTTTGGACTGGAGATTTGGAGCAAGAAGATTAAGAGTTTTTAGAATTGTCATGTTAGTAGCTAGATGAATTGTATCCACCAAGGGAAAGAGAGATTATGCTAGTTATGATAATAGAGGCTAAAAGGAGGAAGCAACACCAAAAGGTAGAGGCAATGAGGGGGTGTCATCAGGTACTTAGCTTTTGCTTCTTGAAGAGATACTTCATGCTGTCTGATGGCTGGCACATGAATGCTAATGGGTTTTATTGCAAAAGGCTGCTTGAGCATCTAGGGCACCATGTTTTGCCACCACCCAGGTGAGGCCATCTGAAACTGATATGTGGGACGTGCAGGGTTTTTGTTGATACGTTTCCTGACAATAGAAGAGGAATGTTTAACAGAGGCAGTGTAACTATAGGCGTTTGTGGGTTTTAGGAGTTGCCACCTAGAAAGACAGCTATGATTTATAGTTATTAATCAACCACTTCAGTTAGATAAGGATAAGGGAAGAATGTTCTAAGGAAGTACTGAGCTACTGGAAGCTGGCACATGTCCACATACCTAGCAGTTTGTTTGGCTGTGTGCAGCTGCCAGGTGGCCACCCAGTTGAGGAAGACAATGGATGAGCTCATGTGAACCAGGAAGATTAGCCTAAGGATGCAAACATAAGTGTTTAGTGGGTACTCAGAGAGGGAGATCTTCTCCAGTAAAAAAAAAAAAATGACAGTTGAAGTTGTTTTCCATAGGTTTTAAGACATGGACTACCAATGGCTGAGTTCCAGGTTTGCAATACCATACATAGTGTCCCTTCACAGGAGCAGGCCTTAAGGCCAATTCTGTTTGTTTAAGTTCTACTCATATTACTCTGGCAATTATTGCTCCACTTGGTATCTTCTTCACACAGTCAGCATGCTGCAGCACCGTTGATCCAAGAGAGAGGCTAGAAAGGTAGGCTCCAGTGTTCCATGAGCTTGGTGCATAGCACCTTCCAGCACTTTGAAACAGATCCAGTCTGGAGGCAATATTTAACCATCGCTGGCTGGCAGAGCTTAAGGAGTCTGAAGCAGCAACATAGTTCTATTTACTTCAGGAGCATGGCCAGATGTGGTAGACACCTTTATTGTTTTAAGGGTTGTAGTGACCCTCTTTGCCAATAACTCAAATGGAGAGAAACCATGCATGCTACTGGGGGCCTAGTTTAAATGCACAAGAGGCTTTGACAACACTGAAGTTTATTCCTCTAGTGTGTAGCTTTATGGGTATGGCCACTATTGTAAGGCACTGTTGGTGGCTGGGGTTGAGAACAGGTCTCACAATTTTGATTCATATAAACTAGGTGAGAATACTTTGTAGGAATGCCCAATGTCCTAGCTCCCTGATGGCTACTCTTTTTGTGTGGCCATAGGGCTGCTCCTTCTATGGATTGGGGCAGACCATTTAAATATGAGCTACAGCATCTGCCTCTTGATTCCCAGGTAGAGAAGTTGTTTTTGTGATGTATAACAACTTTAAAACAAGTAAAACCATGATTAACATCACAATACTGTTGTCTAATATTATGGAGAAAGCATCATTAAATCTTTTAGAAATTTTAATCAATTTTAAGTATTTATATGAACATTTTACCCATACTACTTAGATTAACAGAAGGTTAGACAACCACTTTTAAGTTTTATACACTTGCTAAACATTTTCCATTTAACTTATGTTAAATGAACTTAACTATTTTTAGTACTTTACTTTTTTTCAAGGTGAAAGAACAAATCTTTTGCAATAACTTGAAATAAAAAGATAACTTCTAGGGTTTGACTCTGAAAAAGAAAAATGTTAAAAATTGTTAGATTTGAACATTTTGTTCTTTTAAAAGTGAGGAGACTTGTTTTTCTTAACCAAGGACACAATAATGTTAAAGTACAAGAAGCTATTTTGATAAAACAGACTTTCTGCTGTGTATACTGATTATTTTGGAGAAAAACATTTTATAACTTCTTACTAAAACAGATTAATGATTTAAGAAACTTTGTTACTTTAACAGAGAGAGTCAAATTTTGCATTAATATACTATTTGGTACTAGGCTTTTAAAACTTTGAAGATAGACACATTAAATCTAACTTTGACTGCAAAAATTCCTTCTTTTATGAACTTTCTCCACTCTATTCATTCAGGTTTTGTCCCACATTTTCCTCTTTCTTAATAACCAGTTATTTTATCTTTGGGCCAAATTACTTTTATTTTCTCATAATATACAACACACATTCTATATTCTGTACACATTTAAGTTACCAAAATGATCCTGGAAACTATTTCCAAGCAAAACCTCTTACAACATACAATTACCCTTAAAATAAAACAAACTTCTCAGAGTAATGCTTATTGAATTACAGTTAGTAATCAAGGAAATTTACTTTATCCATTTAAGTCTTGTCTTACATACCTCATTCTGTTCTGTGAAAATTAGTCATTTCACTGTAGGACAGATCTACATTTATTAAAAGAACTTACAATTTCCATCATCTTTTGATTTACTTTATTAGTATCCTATAAACCTATGGAGATTACACACAAGCTAAATAAAATTGGAACAATTAGTTTTGCAAGAAATTTTCTTTTTCCCTTCCTTCCCAGGAGGCTAAAACCTCTTTTTTCTTTAATAAAATTTTATAAATTGTGAATAACCTTAAGAACATACTGACTGCTAGGTTTTGGAATATATTTTAGTTGTTTAATTTGTCTTAATTATAATTTAAAAAAGATCTTTTTATAGCTTTAAGGACTTTTTCTTTACTAAAATCTGGTAATTGGATTATTAATTACTCTTATTTTAAAGCTGTTAAAAGGTTTAAATTGGGAAATTACAAGACAAACTATGACCCTTAAATTTCTGGCCTAGTAGATAAGAGTTTTAAGCTAAACTTCCATTTCCTTATCTTGTCACACCCAACTCTTCGCCCATAGTTCCTGTAAGGAGAAGAAGCCCCTGGGGAGCTGGGCAGGCCTAGGAGCTCAGGAAAAAGACTTCCTTTTTTTTCTCTCAATAGTTTTATATTCAGGTTTCTATCCTGGTTAACTTTTCTAATTTGAGCTATAGCAATATTCATTTTCATATAAGAGCCTATTTAACTTTTAACAATTTGCATAGAGTTCCTTTAAGGATTTCTATTTGTAAACTTGGTATTTCTATTCTGAGGTATGAAAATATACACTGAGCAAACAGACACAAATAGTTAGATGCAGAAACACACAGTTCACTAAAGTTACTTATAATTTTCATTTTCTTACAAAATAAGTTTAAACTCCAAATTAACATTTTCAAAAGACCTATCTGAAGGCTATTTCTGATTATTTTAACCTGCACTGTGATCACACAATTTTCCACAAGAATTTCATGCTGTTTAGTTTTTGGCTTATAACCAAACTATTCCCAAAGCTTTTAAATACAATTTACAACAATTTCTTTTACTTGAGAACTTTGCCTATTTCCCATTTTGGCTATGACAGAACTTGGGTGAGCAAGTCTAATTGCAGTATGTACTCGCTGAGGTTATTGTAGTCGCAGGGAAAACTGATTTTTCCCATGACTTGAGGCCTTTGGGTTCCTCCACGCTCAAGGTGGGAGACCCCCTACTTTTCAGTCCTCAGAGATTACAGGACTCTGGCAGCCTCTGGACGGGAAGAGTGGACGTCCAACCCTAAGGGCCAGGGATTTTACCAGGCAGATATTTTTTTGGTAAACAATTCGTTGAAGTATAGCATTCATATATGAACATACACAAGCTATAAGTGTTCAGGAAACATTGTGAACTTACAAAACAAACATGCATAACATCATGCAGGATTCTCACACATCACCCCACCATAAATACTTTGCCTTGTGCAACATTTTTTAACAAATTATGAAAGAGCATCGTCAAAGTATTACTACTAACTACAGTCCGATTCTTACTCCCCCATACTTTTTTTAAAGGACTTATTTATTTATTTAGTTACTCACTTATATCCATTTTTACTGCATCCCCCCCCCCTCCTTTTTTTTGCTGCTTTTGTGTCCATTCGATGGGCAACTTTCTGTGTCGGTTTCCTGCCCTCTCTTCTCATTCTTCTCGTGCTGTCTTCCCTGGGATTCGATCCTCTGAAACTCCGATGTGGGAAAGCAGCGTCCTACAGCATGCGTCACCTTAGTTCCTAGTTTTTAGGAGCATCTCGTCTTGGGTCTCCCTTGTGTCACTCTCTTGTTATGTCATCATCTTGCTGCGTGGCTCATGGGACCTGGCGGCGCAACTGCACACGGGAAATGGGGGTCTCAACCGCTCGTGGGGCCTGGCGGCGCACCTGCTTACAGAGCCTGGCGACGTACCCATACACAGGGCCTGACGGCACACCCACGTGAGGAGTCTGTGGGGCTCACCCACTCATGGGGTCTGACGGCACACTCACACATGGGGCCTGGCAGCTCACCCACTCACGGGGTCTGGCAGTGCACCCGCACATGGGACCTGACAGCGCACCCTCTTGCGGGGACTCGTGGTGCAACCACACACACAGGGCCTGGCAGTGCACCCACTTGTGGGCCTGGCAGTGCACCCATGCGCAGGGCCTGGGGGGCTCACCTGCTTGTGGGGCCTGGCAGGACACCTGTGCATGGGGACTGCCCACCCACAAACCTATATTTTTCTTTTTTTAATTTTTACCAGGAGGTCCCAGGGATCGAACCCAGGTCCCTCCATAAGGGAGACGGATGCCCAACTATTTGAGCCACATCCACCCCCCTGTTATATCTCTTAAGTTTGACCAAAAATACCTAGAGTTACAGCCATTTTCCATACAGGATGGTCATATAATAAATCAGGCTTAGTTTATCACCAGCATTCTAAAAACCAGACTTAGGGAGAGAAACTAGGTCTGGGGACAGATGCATAGTTTCTAATATAGCGAATGTTTAGCCTGCTCTGATTATCACAAAACCAGGACAGCAAGAATATTCGCACCAGAAATTTTTTAAAAAGGTTGTGGGGTCCCTCTGGGCATTTGCTCAGAATAGGTAAATTGGAGCTTACACTTAGACAGTCATGAGAGAAAGCAGGGTTAGTAATGCCAGTGGAAGTGAAGCAGGCTAGATAGGGAATCAATAGATGGATCTGGAACCTGGCAAGAAATCCACGTGGACATCGATTCCCCCATGATGGCTGCCAGAAGACCCTCGCGAAAAACCCCATTCAGAATGAGATTTCCTCTGGAAGCCAGGAGAAGCCCCGGATATTCTCTAGGGGTCTTAGTGTTGGGGCCTCCCAGGGGATTGATGGGTGGGGTAATCAATCAAAACAGCAAACAGCTGGAACTCCTCCCTGTCATTAGCAAAGGGACAGAATAATTAATTGTTTCAAAAGCAAGTGCAAAGACCTTTTGCTCTCTCTTGCCTTCGCCCTGACCAGGGTCCTGTTCATGCCCTATTCTGGGCTTCTTCAACCCTGCCTGGATCAATACACAAGTAAAACCTGGGCATTTATAATCTATAATGGGAAACTGTATTTTTTAAATCAGCCCTCTTTATCACTCTTCAGCCCCTTCCTCTCTCTGGGATCCATGAACTGTTATTTTCTCCCATTTCTCTTCCCTCTCTACCTTAATAAATTACTTGCTTAATCAACATGGCATGCTCTTGAAATTCATTTTTGCCGCACAGTGAAGAATGTAGACAAAATCTGGTTACAGAAGGACTGGAAATGGGGGTGCCTTAAATTTGCCTTCCCCCATGCCATGGGGAGCAGAAGCTGCCATGAATATAAACAGGGGAGAATAGTTACCATTACAAAGGTGAAACCAGTTTTGAAATAACAATAAGCAAAGGCAAACTCTACTTAGAATTATCACCATGATAGCAAGTTTAGGCTAAATCCACCCAGTTAGAGCCATTTCAGATATTATCCTTTTGTTGTTTCATAATATAAAGGCATCTATATAATGATCTTTTCTTAACTTTTAGTTACAATTTTTAGTAAATTTTTACTTAAAAAACAAACTGGGCGCTTTTGTTTATTAGCTAAACAACTAAAACTGTTTTATCAGTAATATTAATGCTGCTACATTTTCTGTTTTTTTCTAAGTAGTTGAACTAATTCCACTTGTGATTTTTTATTTATCAAATTTAATTACAAGATAGCATTGAAATTTAAAGACTCATTTTACTTTATTTTATTAACTTTTTAAAAGATGCTTAGATTATACAAATGTCACATAAAAATTATAGTGGATTCCGACATGCCCTGCTCCCCGCACCTGCCACATTTTCCCACATTAACAACATCCTTAATTAGTGAGTTATATTCATTGCAATTGAGGAACACATTTTGGAGCATTGCCACTAAGCGTGGATTAAAGTTTACATTGTAGTTTACACTCTCTCCCACACGATTGTGCAGGTTATGGAAAGATTTATAATGGCCTATACCTGTGGCTGCAATGTATTCAGGACAATTCCCAAGTCCCCAAAATGCCCCCACATTACACCCGTTTTTCCCTGTCCCTGCCCTCAGAACCTCCAGTAGCCACTTTGCACAGTGGCGGGCTCGGCAGTGGTATAATGACACCTTTAAGTTAGGCGGTGCTGGCTTGTCAAGGGGGTGGGGTGGGGAGGGGGTTTGGACTACCCCTGGAACTGGGGGGAGGGTTGGGGGAAGCAGCAGGTGAACACTGTGGATTGGTGGGTACATGGTTGAAACCACAATGTTTGGAATGCACTTTTGGCAATATGGAAGTGAAGGTTGCTGGTTTGGATTATCGGATGTGGGGGGCATTTGGGTCAGGGGGCACGTGGGCAAGCGTCTAGGGAGTGTGTGAGTGTTCATCTTGCCACAGTGTGTGATATCAGTGGGTGGAGACCCACATAATGAGCTGCAAGGTGGTGGACTCCCATCCTGGGGAGGCCCGCTCTGTTCTCAAATAGAGGGGCAGGAGTCTCTTCATAGCATGGGCGGTGCCTAATGGTGGGGGGGTAGGCCAGTGTGTCAAGCCCTCAGGGTTGTTGCACGTAACTATGAATTTTTTCCTTCAGGAGTCAAGCCTGGTTGTCGCTGGGGGTCCTGAGTGGAGGAGGAGGGAGGAATAGAAAAGATGGAACAGGGGGCGTTTTGGGGGAGATGGACGTGTTCTACATGATCTTGCTATGATGGATACAGGCTGTGTTGAATTGCATCAAAGTTCATAAAAGTGTATGGTCCAAACTGTAAACCATAATGTAAAGACTCATTTTTAAGTTACCTTTCACGTCATTCAGTTTGTAACAGGTGTGAAATCTTCAGCTTTTCCCCTCCTGGAACTTCCTTGGGCTAGGCACAGAGCTGAGGAAACAGGGAATCCCTGCCCCAATGGGACATGAATTGGGGCTGCTCTGGGGCTGCATTGTTGGTGTCCTGTTATAGACTTGTGATTCATGCAGTAGAAGAAATTACAAAATTATGTGGAACAGGGGCCAATGGACACTTTGGGGGCAGGGAGAGGGAAGGGCAATTGTAATACGGGGGCTTTTTGGGAACTTGGGAATTGTCTTGGGTGATGTTGCAATGGAGGATATAGGCCATTTTATATCATCATGTATCATGCAGAACAGTGTGGGAGAGAGGGTGGTCTACAGTCTGAACTGTGGTCCATGCATGGTGGCAAAGCCCCAAAATGTGTATGTCTATTACAGGTGATGTGCCACACTGATGAAGGATGTATATGTGGGAGGTTGTGGGAGGTGTGGGAGGTGGGACATATGGATA
>PVKH010045996.1:0-10439 GCA_004027955.1 Chaetophractus vellerosus
CCAAGCACTCATTGGGACAGGCTCTATTCCAGAGTAACGAAGGGGGAAAGGCTACATTGTTTGAATTGAGGCTCCACTATTTACAAAAATGCAACTTTGGGCAAGTTACTTAACCTCTCAGTTTTCTCATCTACAAAACGGAGATAATTTTATCTTAATTGTTTTAAAGACTAATGAAATAATGAATATAAAGTTATCAGCATAGTGCCTGGTGCATAATGGCCACTCCTAAATGCTAACTATTATTATTAGGCACTGGAGATACAGCAAGAAATGAGAATGATCTAGTGCCTGAGCTCCCCGTATGTATAGCCTAGGGGAGGATATCAAACAACAAATAGCTAATTATGTCTGAGTGCGATAAGCACTGTAAAGGAGTAAAATTTTGAAAAGTACATTAAATTACACATGTGTATTTCAGAAAGTTGTTAATTCCTTGGGATATTTAGAAATGCATGGAGGGAAATGGATGTAGCTCAAGTGGTTGAGCGCCTGCTCCCCACATACAAGGTCCCAGGGTTTGATCCCTGGTACCTCCAAAAAAGAAAAAAAAACACCAGACAAACAAATGATAGAACCAACTCGGGGAAGCTGGTGTAGTTCAGTGGTTGAGCACCAGCTTCCTATACACAAGGTGCCGGGAAGACGCCGGGTTCAATCCCTGGCGCCGGTGCCTGAAAAAACAAAAAAGAAAAGACAAAAAAGCACGGCATATAGAACACAAGGATTTTTGAGCACCATTAGAAGACACAGAATTTTCCTGACTGGGTGATTTATTTCATTCAAATATCCAGCAAAATGTAAACATAAGTTAAGCTTTTCATAATGTGTGTTCTAGGAAATGGATTTGATTGGATCATGAATCTTTGTAACTCTTGTTATGAGATTCTGTAACTTACAAAGGAAGATGGGAGGTATTTTTTTTTTTAAACACAGTATGAGTGTGAATGGGATGTTCTCTGCATATCAAACATCAAAAAGGCAATCCTGGGAAAGCTTTTTTGCTCCACTCAAGTATGTAATTTCACAAGCATCACATTTGTGTTTGGATGTTCCAAGGCAGGGAGGTTTATAAAGAAAGTCCTACTCTGACAAAGTCTTGTTGAACAAGTACATATTTCCAGTTCCTGTGATACAAATATACACCACACACATCCTGCCCCCAATCCAACCAAGTAAGTGAACCGAAAGTAGTTTGCATCTTGGGTGGTTAAAACAAGACGATCTATCTTCTCCATTTTGTGTTTAAATCCAAGAAATTGATGTTCAATTAATAAGGGCTCTACAGAATTATAAATTTGCCCAAGGGGCCGGCTGTAGCCCAATTGGTAGGGCACCGGTTTACCACATAGGAGGCCCGGGGTTTGGTTCCCGGGCCTCCTCAAGCAGGCAGACCGCCTTGAGAAGGCAAGCCGCTGCGGGCAGGGCAAGCCCTCGCGAGCAGGGCAAGCCGCCGCGAGCAGGCAGGCCGCCACGCGGTGAGCTGACTCAGAGGGTCGCCGCAGCGGGGGGAGATGGACAGACACGAAAGAATGCAAAAATGAACACAGCAAGAACAAGCAGAAAGGGGGGCGATATGTAATAAATAAAAAATAAATCTTTAAAAAAAAAATTGCCCAAGACCAGTTTTTCTATGCATGCCTTCTGTGGTAGATTGAATTGAGACCTCCAGTTTGGACACATTCTTGGTCTTGGTCTGTGTTTTGGTAAATAAAATCTCTTCCAGATGCTACTTCAGTTCAGGTGTGACCCAACTGAATCAAGGTGGGCTTTGATCTAGATTACTGGAGTCTTTTATAAGTGGAGTGAAAGTCAGATGGAGAGAGAAGCCATGGGGAGCGGCCGGAAGCTAGAAGTCAACGGATACCTGAATGGAGAGAAGACGTAGCCATGTGCAGTGCCATGTGATGGAATAGCCAACAAACCACAAAGATTGCTGGAGATCCTGGGTGGAGGCAAGCCTTCTAGGGTTTGGAACTCTGAGCCAATAAATTACTGTTGTTAAACCAACCAATTGCATGGTATTTGTCTTAACAGCTAGGTCACTAATATATCTCCCCACATTTCGATTCTTCTCAGACTCAGCCTCTCATTCCTTCTTTCTGTTCCTGCCCCACTTCCTTATCAGGGTTTAGGGTAAGTTTGAACCTGTCAAGATTTTAGAATAGCTCTTTTGCATGGTTGGTTTCAAGCAATATTTTCAAAACCTCCAACTTCATTGGTAACCATTAAATTTAAGTCCTTAGTCAATTTAGTAAATCTTCAATATTTTAATTCCCATCATCCTTAGTGTAGGACATAATGTATCTTCAGAGAATTTTCTCTTGCTAGCCATGTGCAAGGGATTGTTTATAAAAGGAATTTTTAAGGTTTAGTTTATATATTAAAAAGATATTTGCATCTACTTGAACATTTTGTTTGCAAGGTTCATCTGTGTTGCCACGTGTAGCTGTAGCTTGCTCATTTTAATTACAGTATAAGATTTTATTGTGTCACTACACAACAATTTATTTCCCCATTCTATTATTGATGAACATTAGATTGTTTCCAGTTTTGGGTTATTAGTAGGAATGTCATGAGATTTTTGTTCATGCCTTTTGCTGAACATATGTACAGCCTTCTATTGGATATTTACCTAGGAGCAGAATTGCTGGCTTAGAGGGTGTGTTTAGCTTTAGTACATATTGGCAAATGGTTTTTCAGAGCTGTTATGCCAATTTACACTTTTGCTAGCAATGTATGACATTTTGGTTCCTTGGTGTGGCCAGTCTTTTTAATTTTAGCCTTTCTAAAAGTTTGTAGTGGTGTCTCACTGTGGTTTCAATTTGCATTCCCCTTTTTCCTCTATATCCTCACCAACACTTGGTATTATCCATCTTTTTCATTTTAGCTATTTTGATGTGTTTGTAGTGGTATCATATTGCTTTTAATTTGGATTTTCCTGACTGACAAAAAAACTGAGCATCTTTTCACATGATTTTAGCCACTTGCATGTCTTCTTCTGAGATGTGAGTATTCAAATGTTTTGACCACTTTTCAATGGAGTTGTTTGAATTTTTCCTATTATAACATTTTAATGAAGGAGGCACAATCTGCTTGGACACGGTACCGGAGACGATTGTCTTACCCTTTCTCACAGCCGGGACATAAACATTAAGTGCAACTAAGAAAATATATCCATATATCTCTTCTAATAAGAAAGTACATGAGGAACTTCCATAATTCTCACAGAAGAAATGCCACCATGGTGGAAAACCCATTAAAAGTGAAACAAATGTGTTTATGTATCATTTGTTTCTCAGGACATGGTAGACTTCTTTTGAAACACACTTAGTGTCTACAGAGGCAGAGAGAATAATGAAAAGTATTTGGTGTCATATAAGACTGATTTCAAATGCAAGCTCTACTAGCAGAATGACTTTGAACAAGTTACTTAGAGTCTATGAGTATCAATTTTCTGATAGACTAAATGGGTAAATATAATGTCACTCTCTTAGAATCATTGTGAGAAATAGAGATTATTTATATCAAAATCCTGAGATGTTAATATTTTTCACGTGATTTTTATGAAAAATTTCAGACACATATAAATGTAGACAGAACATCGTTCTTCAAAAAGTTAAACAGTGTTAGCATGTGACCCAGCAATTCCACTCCTAGGTGTGTTCCCAAGAGAACTAGAAACATATGTGCTTGCAAAAATTTGTATGGGAATGGCAGCTTTATTCATTATAATCCCAAGGTAAAAGTAACTCGAACGTCCATCAATGGATGAATGGATAAATAAAACGTGATATATCCATGCAGGGGAATAATATTCAATCATTAAAGGATTGAAGTACTGTTACATGCAACAACATAGATGAACCTTGAAAACATTATGATAAGGGAATAAATTTTTTAAAAATTGATAGAATATTGCTGAGCTTTCACATACCCCTTGATTTAACCATTTTAACTGCTGGAAATCTTTTAAAAATCTATATCCCTATGCTTTCCTGTCCTCTCCTGTTCTGCTTGCCTTGGTTGTTTTGAAGTCAGTCCCAAAATTCATATATTTTCATCCTTAAAGATTTCAGTGGGTGTTCCTAAAACACAAGAACTCTTAAGAAAACAACCACGTCACAACCATTATCACCTAAAACAACAGCAACAAAAAACATGACTTTTCCAGTTAAATTCCCCCAATTGGCTCAAATTTTAAAAAATTAACATTTGGTTTGTTTGACTCAAACTCCAAACAAGGTCCAGACAATACAGGTGGGTACATCCTGTCAATGTCTTTTTTCTTTTTAAGATTTTATTTATTTATTTATTTCCCCCACACCCCCCACTGTTTGCGCTCACTGTCTACTCTCTGTATGCTTTCATTGTGAGCTCATCTTCTTTTTTTCCAGGAGGCACGAGGAACTGAACCCGGGACCTCCCATGTGGGAGGGAGGCACCCAAATGCTTGAGCCACCTCTGCTCCCCGCTTGTTGTGTCTCTCATTGTGTTTCCTCATTGCATCATTTCATTGCGTCATCTTGTGTTAGCTCGTTGCACCAGCGAATCGCATTAGCTCACTGTCCTGCACTGGGAACTGAACCCAGGACCTCCCATGTGGGAGGGAGGCACCCAAATGCTTGAGCCACATCTGCTTCCCCTGTCAATGTCTTTTAATCAACAAAAGCATGGCACATTATGGTAGCACGTTTTTTAAAAAAATTGCAATGTATTATACTTGAAATAGGTGCTCTATTTAAAATGTTTGTCATGTTAACTGAGAAGCTCATTTTATAGTTACTTACTGCTTCAAGAACTTGACACATGAATTAGAAATATACAGTGTTTAAGACATATTCAATTGCTTTTCCTCCTTGAATCCATTTTATCAGGCATCAGATAGAACTAATTAAAACTCCTAAAACAAAACAAAACAAAACAAAAACCAACTCCTAAGGCTGTTGTGAGAATTAAAAGGGATAAAGTATGCAATGGATTTAGCACGGTTGCTGACATATAGTTGGTGATTTGTAAATGTCTACTATTAACACATATTAACACAACATTAATATAAAAGAAGGGTGAACTATGTTTGGCTTGCCAGAGCTTCTATAACAAAAACCATAGGCTGGTTGTAATAAATTCCAGCTTTAATAGCAGGAATTTACTGTCTCACAATTTTGGACACTAGACGTTCCAAGCCAAGCTTTTAGTAGGGCCTTGCTCTTGCCAAATTCTGGAGCATCCTGGCGGTGGCTTGTCAGAGATCCATAATTCAATCCCTGGTCACATGGCCACCTCTTCTCATCTGTCTCCTCCAGTGTGTGTTCATATTTCCTTTGGCTTCTAAGGTCTCCAGTCCCTGGATTAAGGCCAACCTGGGTTCAGTCTGGCCTCATTGTCACGGATAATGTTTTCATCAATCCCATTTACAAATGGGTTCCCATCCATAGAACCACAGGTTAGGACTTGCACATGTCTTTGTGGGGGGCGTGATTCCACCCTAACAGGGTACTCAAGATGACCCAGTGATGGGGAGGAGGGCTCGCCAGCTGGGACTGTATCTTTGCCCAACTTGAGTTCAGTTCTGATGTTAACAAAAAAGCATGATCTCCACTAAGAAAAAGATGACGACAAAAAAATTATTTTAATAAAGGGTAGCTTGTGGTCAGCTTTAACATAAAGTGATTCATGTCTAAAATATTGCATTATCTATACATCTTTGCATGACTTCTATAGAATAATAAATGCATTGCAAAATACTGGATATGACTCTATTTATTTTGTACCATGAGAAACAAAAGTCTAGTATATGCCAGAAACCATGTTAAGCAATCTTATAATTGTCATTGCAAGGATTACACAACATGGATATTATTATCTCATTCTGCACATAAAGCAACTAGAATTCAGGAAACCTGAATGACCTTTCAAGGTCAAGTAGCTAGCAGGTAGCAGGTTGAAGATGGCTACAGCCATCCTACCCCTGCATTCCATAATTACCAGAATCTCTACCTTCTGTCATATGTACCATGATTATTTCTCAATATAATGTTAAGGCATTTTTGGAAACACAGTTTCAAGCCGGTTTCAACCAGACCATTACCCTCAAAGCTCATTCAAAGAAATTTTCTTGAGCCATTACTCTTGGGTAAGATAATCGCACAAAACAATTCAAAATCATTTTGAAAACATGAAAAAACCTGCTGAAGAGCTGTGCCATTTTCTTCCTGTGTACATAAACACCAAGTAATTCACCAGCCTCATCTTTAAAACCTTCTCTTTTCCCACTCAAAGTACACTATTGATTTTTGCCTCCCTATGCCCGCTATTTAATCAATATTTTAAAATCTTCTTCAGGTTAGCCCTTGATCTTCTCTTAATCACTGTTATTCTCTTGTCAGGAAGTATCACATCTGTTTCTACACTTCCATTGGGCTATGTTATCTCTTCCCCTTTGTAGATGAGCTAACTAAGAGAGAGGAATTAATTCATCCTAGATCTTTTACAGTTCTGCTTCATTTTATTGTGCTTTGCTCTATTGTGCTTCACAGATACATTTTTGTGTTTTTTTGCACATTGAAATTTTGTGGCAACATTGCATTGAGCAAATTTACCAGTGCCATTTTTTCCCAACAGCATGTGCTCACTTTGTGTCTCTATTTCATATTTTAAGTAAGGTATGGACATAGTTTTTTAGACATAATGCTATTGCACACGTAATAAACTACAATATAATTCACACATAGCTTTTATATGCACTGGGAAGCCAAAAAAATTGTGTGACTCAGTTGCGATATTCATTTTATTGCAGTGGTCTGAAACTGAACCTGCAGTATCTCTTGGTATGCCTGTATTTAATGCATGTTAAGTTTGAGAAAACTACTCAAATATACAGTGCTCCAAAGAAGGTTTTTTTTTGTGTGTGGAAACTGATACAGTTTGCTTTTCAATATCAACTATCTATGTACATAAGTGGTAGAGAATTGTACTAAAGCATTAAAGGAAATAGAATAAAAAATATTCCAAATACCTTTCCGCAAAAGCCTTTCCTTATCATGGCTTCGTGTAATTTACAACCACATTTGATTATATATATATGCCTTATTCCAAATTCAAACGACTCAATAGGGACCAGGTTGTTATAAACTAGGCTGGTCTATGTGGAAAGCGGAGTTCATTATTAACCTGTTCATTTAACACACTTTGCTGAGTGCCTGTTATCTGTCAAATGCTAGGTTAGGCATGGAGCCATAGACATGGGCTCTGCCTTCATGAAGATGGTGTTCTGCTAGACGACACTGTGATGAGGAGATAACACTACCTTTCAGTAATTAGAGAAAGGTCAAGTTTCAACAAAATGGTCCATCCCCGCCCCCCTTATTTTTTTTAAACTAGGATGTACTGGGTATTGAAACTGGTACCTCATACATGTGAAGCAGGAGCTCAACCACTGAGCTACAGCTGCTCCTATATCCCACATTTTTACTGGACTCATCTGAAATGCATGTTTTCAGTACCCTTTTCAAAGATCCTTTTTGAAGTTTGATTATTTTCTCTTCTGTGTCTGTAAAGGCCACCTTCCTCTCCTCTGATGGGTATCATAGGATCTTGCCACCTTGGCTTGAGCATGGTGAATCCTCTTTTCACTCCTTCAGTGTCATAAGGCCTCTATCTCCTTGCTAGCCACAAGGCAAAACTTGGAAGTGGTCTTAGGTTGCCTTGGTCTATAAAAGAAAACCTGACATGGACATGTTGTGTTTTTTGTTGTTGTCGTTTTAGTTTTTTTTTTTTTTGAGGTGCCGGGGATTGAACCTGGGACCTTGTATGTGGGAAGCCAGCACACAACACTGAGCCACATCGACTCCCCTGAGTTTTTTTTTTTTTGCTTGTTTTGCTTATGGTTTGTTTTGTTTTTAGGAGGCACCGGGAACAGAACTGGGGGCCTCCCATGTGGGAAGCTGGTACTCAACACTGAGCAACATCAGCTCCCCTGAGTTGTGGGGTTTTTTTTGCTTGTTTTGCTTATTGTTTGTTTTGTTTTTAGGAGGCACCAGGAACAGAACTGGGGGCCTCCCATGTGGGAAGCTGGTGCTCAACACTGAGCCACATCGGCTCCCCATGCTGTGGTTTTACGGGACTGGGTGTGTGTGGCGGCCGCTCAGCTGACGGGTGAGCACTCACTGCCATCTTTCCTGCAAAGCAGGGCTTAGGAAACTGTGAAGACCTGAGCCTAAGGCCTTATTTTTCACAGTGCCAGGCAAAAATAGGAGCACCAGCAAAGAAACAACACAGTCACTAATTGCATTTGTAGATGTCATGAAGGAAACGAGCAGGGGCTTAGCTGAGGAACCTCATGGAACCCACTCCTCTGAGGAGGTGACCTTGAAAATGAATCCTAAGGAATGAGAAGGGGCTAGAAAAGTGGGGTTTGGGGGGGAGCAATGGGTGGGGAAGATTGCTCTAAACAAAGAAGGAAGCAAGATACAGAAAGGACAAAAGGAATCTTGTGGCAGACACATGCTTGGGAAGCAGGAGCATGGCCAGGGATATAGATAGAGATCATCACTGGCCAAACCAAGCAGAGTTGGTTTGGTGGATGTTATTCCAAGGACAGTGACACATCATTGGTGATTTTAAGCAGAGAAGTGAAACAATCTAACTTAGATTTTGGAAAAATGACTCTTGCTGTTAGGTAAAGAATGTATATGTGCAAAGACTATGGAGGACAAAAATGGAAGCGAGTGTTTAAGGCTGAGAGGGGAGGCAGGTGGGTGTGATTATAAAGACTTAGCACAAGCGAGATCTTTGTGATGATAGAGTAGTTCCGTATCTCCATTGTGACAGTGGAGATGTGAATCTACATGTGACAAATGGCCCTGAAATACACACACATATAACATAAATGTCAGTTTCCTGGTTTTCATATTCCATTGCTTAGCAGTATGGAAAGCTGAGTGAACGAGAAAAGGCTCCTCTCTGTAATATCTTTGCAACTTCTTGTGAATCTATAATATTTTCAAAATAAAAGGTATGAAAAATGAATTGGAACATATTAGCTATATAGGCCCGTGTATTTGTGGGCAGTGAAGAGATAAGGGTAAAGGAGAAACCAAGGCTGGTTTCCTTGATATCAAGGTTGAACAATGGGTTGAATAGTGGGCTATTTACTGAGAAGATGACTTTCTGGGAATGGGTTGGGAGGGCACGGCATGTGTGCAGAATTTTTTGACCAAAACCTTAGAGATGGAAAGAGAACCTCAAGTGCAGGGGTGGAGATGGGACAGTGAGAACACAAGCCAAATGGAACACAGGCTACTAGGAAATAAATGATGCCTTCCTTTCTGTTCTCTCCCAGGACTCAAACAATGGAGTAATTCCTGACCAGCTGCCTTAGAGATAGAATCAAGCAGAAAAATAGAAAAATGGCTTGAAGAACAGACACGGTGGAGAGTAAAGCAAGAAAAATTAAGACTTTGCATGTATGTGTACACACACAAAACACCTACACACGTACACAACATACGGTGGAGGGAATAAAATAAAAGATGAGTGGTGCTTGGAATGCAACAGGTTTGTGCTTCACTGGGCTGGCACTGAGGAAAAGAAGAGGCAATTTGACTTGGCACATCAAGCTTTTGTGTAATCAGTAAACACAAAGAAAATTAGAATGGGAAATGCAATTAACCTGCAAATTTTAAGCATTGAAATACATGCCTGATGACAGATGGCATGTTGAAATAGCCACAGCCCTATCTCCCCTCTCCAATTCCATTATCCCACTGTGAATGCTGCACCACAAAAGTGCTGTACAAAAGAACACCACTATGTGATAAAGTATAAAAGCAAAGCTGAGAGAAGGGCGGGTATTCACCGAGGTTGAAAAGAACGCATATCACAGTTGTGATCACCAGGTGAGGAAAGGGTGACAGATACTACAATTATGGCAACACTGGTGAAGGAAATTAAAGATGTGGGTGAGAAGGAGATGGAGCCAAACCAAAGAAAACATAGAGGAGGCAAAATCAGTGTTATCACTGGAGCAGGGAAAGGAAGGGAAGAAAGCTGTAGAAGTACACATTGAGAGGCTGACATCTCCATTGTGCCACCTCACAGGAGAGGTCTGGGAGGCCATTTTTTAAAAAAGAGGTACCAGGGATTGAACCCAGGACCTCGTACATGGGAAGCAGGTGCCAACCACCGAGCTACATCCGTTCCCCGAGGGAGGCCATTTTTGTTCTACTGGACCTGACACTCCCTGGTCAGCTGACTGAATCAGAGTCTCCCATAACAAAATGTCACAAATTAGGTGGCTTAAAACAACAGACATTTTTTGTGTTATAGGTCTGAAGTCTAGAAGACCGAAATCAAGCTGTTGGCAGGGTCGCATTCCCTCTGACACCTGTGGGGCAGAATCCTTCCTTGCCTTCTCCTAACTCCTGGCAGTTGGCTGG
>PVKH010045997.1:0-10431 GCA_004027955.1 Chaetophractus vellerosus
CACACGCAGTCAGAACCCCCGCACATGGGGCCTGGAAACCTGCATTTTGCACAAGTCCCCCAGGTGATTCTGATATACACTACAGTTTGAAAATTTCGTCTACATCGTGTACAACTGCTATTTTTTACTAAATACAACTGCAGTGATATGGTGGCAATGATGATAATGGATAATGAATAATAAATAATACAGAAAGCATTTCACATCCAATAGCACTTCCCATGAAATGGCATTCCCTGCTTTCATTTCTCATAGCTGCTTAGATCGTATTTTCCATGATGAAACGGGCATACCTTTCAAGCCCTCTCATATCTTATCCTTCTCTTATGTTTCCTAGATTTAATGGAGTGAAACCCCACTGCCATAGCCTCAGGTGTCTGCAATCTATAAAATCTGGCTCTCCGACCCATAGAAGGTGATAATAAAACCCAGATAATTGAAATTAGTGAACTCTTTCATAGGACAGATCTCTCCAGACCTCTACAAGTTAGAGGGAAATTCTAGGATTTATTGAATCCCTATATTAAAGTGGTAGGAGCATACATGCTTCCTTCCTTTAAACAACTCCACTTTTTAAATCAAAATGGCATTTTTCCTTCTAATAGCCCAAGGAGAAGAGCAAGCATTATCCAGATCGGACAGAGACAACAGAAAACTTAGCGGCTTGATAAAGATCCTTCTAGCAGTAAGCCTAGGTCTTTTTTTTTTTTTTTTAATTAAAAACTAGACATTGTATGCCCTTTTGGCTTGTTTATTTTTATTTTTCCAAAAAGTAAGGAAGGAACGGAGAAAGGGAAGAAGGAAAGATGGGAGGGTAGAAAGGAAGAAGACAAATAAAAATCACCTTTAGTCTTTCCACATTCTCCACATTTTATGTAACATCATTTTCTCCAACAGAAACGTACACACACAGAAAGAAAATTAATGTCAAATTTCGTCTCTCCATGGCTTTCTCTGGAATAGCTGGAAGTGAGAACCACTTCCGGGTCGTCACACACGTTCCCCTCCCCACCCCGCAGGTGTGACGCCATTAAACAGCTGGCCGGTGCCCTGCTGATGCGTGTGCCTCGGTGCTTTAGTGTAGCTGGAGGAGTGGAGATGGTGGCTCTGGAGCCAAAATGGCTGCGTTTGAACCCACGTGACTGTGTCAGGTGGCGACCCTAGCCCTGCGTGAAAGGGGGCCAGCATCAGTGCCCCTCACAGGGCGGCTGTGAGGACCCCAGGGATGGTCTCTGGCGGTGCTCCCTGTAAAGATCAGGGCTTTCTATTGTGTTACTACCTTGTAATGCTTCACACCAATCTTACTTTACACCACAGGGGTAATTCATGAAGAGAAAATTGCAAACTGAATCATAATTTCCAAGCTCTGGAAATTCTTGCTATTTTTTTTTTAAGCCCTGGCATGACTCTTAGGTAAGAAAAAGAATCATTTCCTGTGCGCTCACAAACGTGCAAGCACGTGTGTGAGTCTTTATATTCAGGCTTTTCGAAATCAAACTCATTGAACTTAAGGTATTTTCTCTATAGCTTACTGTTGACATATGGATTTTAAAAACGTTAACATCATTTCTTATAACATAAAAATAATATAAAATGGAGATAAAAGAAAGTTCTAGAAGAAATCAAAAATACCTGCAGCCCAACCATCTAGAGATAACCTCTACTAATATTCTGACATACTGCTTTTCATCTGCCTATATGTTTTTACTGTACATGATGCTATTTTTGTGCAGGAAATGCTGAAACGCCAATCCAGAATGTCTATCTAGAAAATCATGTGACAACCTGGAGTTCAGTTTCATGGAAGTCAATCACCACTGTGATAAACGACCTCTACAAATCAGTCAAGTTTAACAATGAAATTCAAAATAACATGTTCACCCGTTTGTATTTTTAACTATTTTTGTGGAATGGCTCTCTTAAATTGAAGCACATCTACCTCCTGCTTCTCTTGAGTTTGACACGAAGAGAAAACGTCTTCGGGTTGATTCTAATGGGAACACGCATTGGGGAAGAACCTCTGTTCCATGATGTGGGGCAACAAAGAGGCTGAAAACGCTTTTTGGTCATTTGTTCGTGCCTAGAGGTAATCACTTGTTCCCTTCAAAACACGTTAAGTGGTGGCCAATAATGATGATGATAGTGCTTAGGAAAACGCGAGCCAACGTTTATCAAAAGTTTAGTGTGTGTACTTTACTGTGCTCTGCACTTCATTTAGTCTTCACCAACAAGTAGGAGATCGGTGCAACTGGTGTCCTCATTTTACAGATTGGAATACCAAGGTTCAGAGAAGTTAGATAACTTTCTTGAGATCACTCAGTTAGTAAAGGGCAGAGCAGGGATTTGAACTCAGCACTTCCGACTAGCCACGTTGCCTCGCTAAGAGGACACCACCCGACAGGCAGGGGCTGATGAGCAAATCTCCAAGGTGTGGCATTTCTTAAAGGCAATATGCTTTGGTTGTATTTTACTTTCAAAAGTAAACATTTTGTTAATAAAATAGTTGTACACGGAGCCTCCATATATTCATTAGGCTATAAAAAATTAACCAAGAAACATTTTCTCAAATAACATTAACAGTTCATATAAAAAATTAACTAAGAAGCATTTAATCAAATAACATTGACAGTTCATAAATAAACCCATTATTCTTGTTAGGGGATTTCCAGGGGAGTATATTCTATTAGGTTTTTAAAATTAAAATACAGCTTTTAAAATCTAATCGGTTTTATGAATGACTTGTGTTTCAACCTCCTTTTTCTTACATAACATTAGATCATGAGCAATTTTCCATATTTTAATGGCTACATAATATTCTAACATATAGATTTACCTGAATTCATATAACTTTTCCACAGCTTTGTTTCTGAACTTCTCCTATTATAAATCAAGCCCCAAGGAAAATATTTTTACATAAATATTTGTGTCTATTTTTAAATTAATTCTGAAAGTTTTAAATATAACCTGGGTGTATAAAGCAAAACAAAATGCAGCAAAATAAAAGAAAACAAAGCTATGGAAGAGAATGGATTGTTTTGGGGCAACTTAATAACTAACAATCACCCTTGGACATTGATTAAACCTTTCTATTTTGAGGATTGTCTTCCTTACCTTGAGCATCTGCTCTTTATAGAGGCTTGAGATTGAAGATATAGCAGCAGGAGCCAGGGAGGGAGTACATTAGCAAGGGGAAATTTTCATACACGTTCCCCAAAGCATCCCACTCCTCCTCTTTCTAGTGTGAGATTCATCCTAAACAGCCCGGGACACCTTAAAATGTCATATGGCCAGCAGAGCCAGTACTATGTTCCATTTCCAAGTCCCAGAGATGGATTCTGCTTTTCTCTCAAGAACATGGATAGATCAAGAATTACTCTTATGAGCTCAGAATTGCATTTATCTATGCTCCTTTAGAAAATTCCCATCTATATTTCATTTTAAAAAAGAAATAAGCATTCCTGTTTTACATGCTAAAACACACCTGCTTTATAATGCTTTACAGGCTTTTAGTTCAAAATGGTAGACTGGGCTGAGAACTCGCCTATACCTAAATTAGTACAAACATAGATGCATCAATAGACACATACACAATAAGTAACCAGACATTAAAATTAATAGTAGGATACCTGAGGGATAGAATTCCTGAACTATAGAAATCAGATGGTCTTACAGATATAAACCATAGAAGAGTACTGCTGCAAAAGGCACCAGTGCATCCAGACTGGTACCAGGCTCAGAAGGAGAAGGGGGTCCAGGGGACACAAGCCAGGGGATTAGCCACGGTACCCCAGCACAGCATCAGCTCATTACCCCTTTCCTCCCCACCACGGTGCCAGACGACAGCACTAAGAATTTGTGGGTGCCTCTCTTCAGGGAGAACAGTGAGTACGGACGTTTGTTCTGGAGGGAGAGGATGGTGACTTTGCTGATTGGCTTCGCCTGTTCTCGAGACAAGGGTGGCCCCACGCCCAAAGATGAGGACATCTTGTCCTTCCTTCCCTCGAAATGAAAACACAAGAGAACACAAGCCACGACAGCAACTCTTGAGCCCTCCCCTTCTCCTAAGAAAGCTGTAAAAATGGATCAGCAGCCAGTCTAACAGGGAATTTTAACTGACACAAATGAGCCACAATAAAGATTTACCAAACGTTTGAGGAAAAGCATCACTGTGAAGAAGGAAAATAAAATTAAGAACTTACACCTAGGGGGTGTAAGATTTTCAAGAGATGAGGGCATTTTTCATATCCATGAAATAAGAACACTGTTATTTTTTATTTATGAGGTATTCTGTCTTTCAGAACCAATAAGAGCCCTTAAAAATAAAATAATAATACTAATAAACAAATAGAGGGCCAGAACTGAAGAGCAAATTAGTAACTCAGAATTCAGAACAAACATATCATTAAATGGTAGAAATAAAAGGAAAGTTTAAAGGATTAAGGAATAATCCAGAAGTTCCAATATCCATCTAAAAGGAATTAGAGAAATAAAGATTAGAAAGAACTGAAAGGAAATAATCATTAAATAAATAGTAGAAAAGAGTTTCCTGAAGACATGGGTACCAGAATAAAAGGGCCATAAGTATTCTAAGAATTAAAAAGAAGTAGAAAAAGAAAGAAGGGGATGTGGAAAGAAAGAGAGTAAAGAGTTAAATTTCAAAACACCAAGGATAAAGAAAATATTTTAAAAGCTTAAAGAAAAAAATGCCAGAATATGAGAAATATTGTGAAAGTGCTCATGGAAAATATCTTGAACATTGAATTCTATACCATCCCAAACTAGTAATTTTGTTCATTTCTTTCTCTTCTTTTCTTCTCTCTCTTTTTTTTCCCTTTATTTTCTTAACTGGTGAAATAAAAGCTTTTCAGACATAAATGACTGAAAAGATTTATCACCCATTGGTCTTCTGAAAAAAAAAGATAACTAGACAATAAACACCAGTTTAAAACAATCCAAGAAATAGTAGGGAGATTCAAGTAACAATGCTGAGCAAATAATATAGTAGAACTTATTGTAAAATGATTTAAATGATTTTGTGAAGAAGAGAGAGCAAAGAAATGAAAAGTATGCTCCACATCTTCTGAATCAAAAGGAAGATATACTGATTATTTAAAATTTTTTAAGTGTGTAATATGTTTTTTAAATTGAAAATTATTAAAATAATAGGAATGTATAAACATCAAACAAGTAAATAAAAGAAAATATTAATTCACAGAAAGGCAAGGATGGCGAGAAGGAGGAGCAGTGAAGGAAAGAAACAAAAGAACATGGCAATCAGACATCACTGAAGATGTTGGGAATAAATAAACAAGTCTAATAAATTTGTTTGCTTTTTCTCACTGACCAATAAAAGAGGGAAACACAAACTGGAGTTTAAAAATCATCTACATGATTTTTACTTACATCATGGAACGAGATATACCTGATAAATGTCATGAAGAAATCAAGTTCACCAATGCCATTATAGGCGAAACAGAAGGCACGGTAAGATCAAGTTGTATGCCGACAAAGGATCAGGAGTAGTCACAACAAACTGTTGGACATAATTACAGTGTAGACTGAAGTGAGAGCAGGGTTAGAGGCAGAATTGGATTTTTCAATTGGAATTTCACCTGTCTTCCATTGCCCTACTTTCTTCATGCATCTCCCACTGCTGATGAATTCGTAAGATGTGAGGAATACTAGTGTAAACTTTTCTGGTTAAGTTTTGTGTTTGAATTGAGTAACCTAATCAGGTTGTGCTTTAAGACCTAGATTCAGTTTCCTTTTTTCTTCTTCCCTTTTGGCTAAGTTTTGCACTTTAAATTATACTGATTCTAGGGAATCGAAGAGTGTGGTTAGATGGTTGTACAAGTCGAGAGCTGGGATGACATTTGTATTGGTGAGTTAACCCATGTAAAACTCCTGGAAAACCGTAACATGGAAGCATTAGATAAACTTAGATCTCGCCATGACAATGAAACATCAGTTGGGTTGGCAGCAGGAGAAAGGTGCTAACTGTCCCCGTGGGCACCAGAGGGCTTTGCTTTCTGCATGGCTGTGGTAGACAATGCAATGAGCCTGTTAGATCCTCCGTCAGAGGGAGAACTTCATTTCCCAGCTTCTGGGGCCAGCCTTGAGCTGTCAGCCCAGTACTTAGCTAAAGACAATCTTCTTTCCTAAAGTCGTAGCCTCTCTCCACAGCCCGCATCCCATGACAGACCTCCCTGAGGCTGCAGAGGCCTGCCCTCTTGCCCTGACTCAGGGCCACGTTGGAAGGACATGCAGACTTCAGAGCTCCTCCTGAGCTCGGCTGAGCCTTCAGTGAGACTGCATCAGAGCCCAGCTTTCCCTCTACCCAATCCTGCTTCCTCCTCTCTCTTTCACAGGTGGTGACCTCCACAGCACCCCCGAAAAAACTTCCTGCTCACTAATCTTCATCTCCAAGTCGGCTTCTGGAGACGCTTACCCATGACTCAACCCAAAACACAAGCTTTGGACCCTTATGTGAGACGGGCCAGTGGTTCAGATGGAAGCCTCCACAGACCCAAACATTTGCAGATAAAGTCTTGGATAAGCCCAGCCATTGAATCCCTCTTGGCCATGAGCTATCCCCAGCCATGTTACATGAGAAAAGAAAAAGGAAAAGAAAAAAGAAAAACAACAATAAATATTGAACACTGATGTGGGAAAGGGTAAGGGCATCTACACATTTCATTCAAAAGAGTCGGCATAACACAAAGGGAAATTTTTCCTCAGGGGGTGCTGGACAACAGAGAGTACTGTGTACAGGCTCTAAGAAGGCTCCCAGACAGCATCTCACTGAATTCTCGCAGCCCCAGTCACTGGGCATTACTCACCCTGGTTTATGATGTTGAAACTGAAGTTTCACCCAACTCCAGGAATTGTATCTACACATTCCCAAGGTTGTTCTTTGTTTGTTGTTGCTGCTATTGTTTTTGATATGATAAAGGTAGCATTGACCCTTACAGCAATGCCAGCAATGAAGAGCTGATCAACTTATAAAGCATAGCAGTGTATTGCTGTGTAATAGACAACCTATTAATTTAGAATTATAAGGTGCTTTTCACTACAATGAACATGACATGTTCATAATATGGTGCCATTGGCCATCGATTTGGGCTATCAGAGCAGCAGCTGTTCTTCTATCAACCAGGCAAGGGTTATCCATAACCAGGATAGCCTGGCAAAGGTCCAAAAACACATCAATTTGCTACTTTCCACTTCCCTAAATCCATCACCAAAATAACAGAGCAAAGCTCCGATTCAAATCACTTCTATATGTGCTCAGGCTGAACTAAACGAAGGCCCTTGGCAGGTGAAACATTCAATATCCACTTTAGTTCCATCGATATATGAAGCAATCAACCCAGCCAGGTACTATGTAAATATAATGGGAAGCATTTTAATAATACACTGAAAACATTCAGACCCCGCAGCCAGGTACCTGTGCCAAGATCCAGTTTACAAGGTTAATAATTCCTTCCGGGGGGAAGAGAAAGGTTGCCACACTTGAGAGGCCAACACCTCTCCTTCCAAAGTAGAAAATAGCTGGGGTGATGAAGAGATCGAATAAAGTTGATATATATTATCAGTATGTGTCATTTAATCAGAGGGCTCAGATTTGAGGGCCCATCATCAAATTACATCAGTTAATACAGATAACTACCATTTACTGAGACTGGGCTGTGCGTCAGCTGTAGATTTACCTTCAGCATCTCATTGACTCTTGCCTTTTAGAAGAAAGTGGAGCACAGAGCAGGTAAGTAACTTCCCCCAGGTCACGAAGCTGTTAAAGTGTAGAGCTGCGACTCAAAGCCAAGCGGCCACATGTCAGAGCCTGGGTGTTTGCAGCCACCCTGTGCTATGAGGCCCACAGCTGTGAAACGACTGGGGAGGTGCCCGGACCACTGACGGCTGGGCATCACTCCTGCCTTCCCTGGACTGTCAGGGAGTTGATTGGGAGAAGAAACATACTGGCGGTATGAATCAGTGGTATAGCCCCTGGGGGGACTTGTGAAAACAAAAGCTTCCGTGGCCTCAGAGAAGTTGGGCAGCTCCTGTGATGCTGCAAAGCCTGTTTTCTGCTGTTAGAAATGCTCAGAAAACCCAGACCTGATTTTCCTTTAAATGGTGCCGTCTTGGATGCGCAGGGACATCAGACAGGCATAATTGCCGAAGATGGGGTCTTGAAGCTTTGGAGGGCTAAAGATCAAGGATCTGGATTTTCCTGCTCCGTTCAGCAAATCTCCTGGAGCTTTGTAAGTTCCCTAAAGACTGCGTGTGCCTGGCCCTCTCTGCCTCCACTCAAACCCACCTAGTCCTTGAAAAAATTCTGCCCTAGACAGGAAGCTGTTGGCAACCCAACTCACAGGAGGGGCTTCTGGAATAAGCCTCTGAGCTTTCAGCTCTGTAAGCCTCCAGAGCGACCTGCCTCCTGGTAAGCCAGGGTCCACGCTTCAGGCCACAGGGACAACCTCACTGAAAGGTATCTGTGCCTTTGTTTTCAACTTTTTCTACTTGACCTCTCTCCTCCATTGCCAGAGGCATCACTTGCCTTGGGGAGAATTCCGATGTTGAATTAGGAATGCAAAGACAGAAAGACTCAACATTCAGCCTAAAGACTTTAGTGAAACAAAAGGCCAGAAAGCCAGGCTTTACTGAGAGAGAACACAGGTTTCCTAATTTGCAAATATGTTATTGTAAGACTTAGGTAAAACTAACTCAGGATTTCTGGGAGGAGGATTTCCCACCTACCTCAAGTCCCTTTTAGGCTGGGTGGGGGACATGGGGAATGCTCTGGCTTAGGACACGGTGGGAGGTCCCCTGAGTCTCAGAAAGTCTGATCTCCAAGCCTGACTCCACAGCCATTTTGCTCTGAAACTTTACATTTTTAAAGGTGCACATATTTTCAAGCATTTTACTCTATGTTGTTTCCGCTGGGCTGAGCAGAATGAGAAAGAATGAAAAAGATAAACATTTCCAACTCCTCTCTCCTCAAGAAGAGAGATGGGGTTTGAGTCCCAGAAGCTCAGCTCTCCCCTAGGCCCCAGGTGAGAGTGGGAAGGCAGCATCTGGGTGAATGCTAGGCTAGTGGAAGGGGTTTTAAAAAGTAGATAGGGGTAGGGGCGGGTGAAGCGCTGCCTCTTGGAGAGGACTGAACCAGCTCTTTTTAGACGGGGAACGTGTTGATTTTGGAGCATGCCTGCATGCCTCCTAGAATATATCCCTAGGAATTTTCACATTTTAAAGACCTAAAAGTCTTACTGTTAAGAAAAAAAATCACTCTCATTCCCCAAACGTATTTTTCTTCAAAACCTTTCTTTTTCCCACTGCGTCCCTAATTTCATTCTTTAGGACAGTGTTCCATAGACAAAAGCTTGGAAAGTGCTGATTTAGGGCCACCATGTGACCTGCGGCCACCGACATCAACAGGCCGTAGAGCCGAGCTGCTTGGTCACCTGTGTCAGCCTGACCTTGTTGTTCGCTCCCAGAAACCTTTGCCCAAGAAAGTGAAGACTCTAAACCAATAAATATCACCTCGGCAGGAAATTCAGACAGATCAGTTTATCTGAGACACCGTTCTGCTACCCTACATAAACAACTCATTTATCAAACAATAACTTACTTAGCACAACTTACTGCAAAACCCTCACCTTGCTCCGATTTGCTGTCCTGCGAGTCACGAACTTCACCCATTGCTGGTTTCCCACCTTGGGTACACATCCATCCTGACTTCTGCCTGCCGAATCACCACTAGGATTCCACCAAGGTGCTGTCCTCCTTTATGGAATGAGCTCTAATAAATGCAACTTTGCTTCATTAACATGAGTTGCCTGATGCCATCTTGGAAGCTGAAATTTCTATGCAGGCTGTGAACGGTTTGGCTATATGACCAAGAGCCTCAATGACGTTTGGACATGGTGGGTCAGAAGCACATTGTCCCGTGGTCAGAACTCAGCACTGCCAGGTCCCCAGCTTGCTTGGGCCAGCTCTCAGAACCCAGGCGCTGCAGGAATGCCTTGTTTTTATTTTCTTAGGGCTCCTGCTTGATGAAATGGGCTACGAGTTCCTTGACCTGTCTCTCTGACCACAGAGCGCACTCTTGACCCAGTGTCAGGCTAATCAGCTTCTTTTCCAGAATTTGATTGGAGACACCCAAAACTGGAAAGTATTTGAAGCTGAAATATTCCTATAATAATATTCAATATGTGTGGTCCACAGACCAGTGCCCAACCTCTTAAGGGACCATGAAAAAATAAGCACAAAACTTGAAAACAATTTGGCAGAGTAACATTATACCTGTTAAATCTAACCAAGAGCAAAAAAAAAAAAAAAAAAGAGTTTATAATGTGTGCCTTTTTTAGTTTTATTTTTCTAGTAATTAATATTTTATTATATTAGGAAAAATTGCTTAAAACTTGAAAACAA
>PVKH010045998.1:0-10440 GCA_004027955.1 Chaetophractus vellerosus
GCTCTGTGCGTTGTTACTACCACAGGGTCATTCTTTGGTTAACTGCAGGCATGGTTTATTACAGATGGTCATCTCATTGACCAGTAAGGAATTAAGTGCCTATTCCAAAGCTGGGGCTGTAGCAGAAGAAGTATTGTCATCAATCCGAACAGTCGTAGCCTTTGGGGCCCAAGAGAAAGAAATTCAAAGGTCTGTCCTTTTAATTATGACAATATATGCTTGGTTTTCTTTTCCCCAAGGGCTATTACAGTACATTCTGTCTTTTTAAGGTATATGCAGAATCTAAAAGATGCAAAGGATGTTGGCATAAAAAAGGCTATAGCTTCAAAACTGTCTCTGGGTGCTGTGTACTTCTTTATGCATGGAACTTATGGACTTGCTTTTTGGTATGGAACCTCCATGATTCTTAGTGGAGAACCTGGTTATACCATCGGGACTGTTCTTGCTGTAAGTCTTGTTTGAGAACAAGGTAACTGGCCTAGGTAATCTTTTCTTACCTAGAGTTAGTAAAGATTACTCCTTGACTGCCAATGAATATTCAAAGATGAATGTTTTTTAGTAAACAAAAATGTATGTCCTTCGCATGTTTCTATAAACCTTTAAAATTATAGCTATAAATTGACAAGATTTATTCATCCAACATTATTTGGTGCCTTCTTTGTGCTGAGCATTGTGCTATTAGAAGAATCATAATTGAATTCTCTACTGGAAGATAGAGTTCTTAATCTAGCAGTAAAAAAAAAAGCTCAGTCTCCAGTGAAACATTTTCCCTTCATACTTGCTGAGATTAGTTGGCCCTCTACATTTACCTTCCTAAACACCTTCCCCAGGGATATATTCTGTAGATTGGACTCTCCTGACCTTCTGTCCTTTCAACATATACTAATGTTATAAAGAAGACTATATACAGAAGGCTGTCCAACAAAGCAATTTATATGAGGCTTTTTAACTCCTAGGGGTTATGTAGTAAATTATAATGTATTCAATTATCCTCTCAAGTTACACAACAACAACAAAAAATCAGTTCAGGATTAATAAACATTGTCTTGCTAAACTGAAGCGATCTGCTCTATATACTTCAGTTCTTGTTTGGCCTTCACATTCTATATGAATTTCTCCCTTTTCAAGTAACTTCATCTTTTGAATTTGAGACTATCATAGTGGAGTTATTCACATAATTCATGTAAAATGAAACTTGAGCGTAAGAATTTTGGGAGCATCCTTGCTCCTCAGTTTATGTGTGACCGTGGGCAAATGATATTCTAAGCCTTGGCTTCTTCCTCTCTAAGACAGCTATAATAGCATCTATCTTGCAGGGTTATTTCCTTATTTGACTTTTTACAGAGATGTGTCTGTCTGAAAATGGACAGGTGTTCATTAATACAAGATTTCATCAAAGTTTGGACTAAAATAGTGCAATGTCTCTAAGCTAGTGGAACCTTTCGCTCCCTTCTCTCTGAAGCTTAGGGGGTTGACCAGCAAGGAGGGAAGTGCAGTTCACCTGCTCACCCATCGGGGTGGCCTGTCCGGCACTCCTCAGGCACTGAATTTTCCTGCTCACATGTCCCAGCCGCTGAAAACCATGAGATTATGGGACAATTAAAAGTAGTTTCACATTAGGAAGAAGCCAAAGATATTTAGAATAACACATTTTCTTTATATGTGGCAGTATCTTCCATTTTTTTCCCACCTAGTTTTTCTAATAGCTCTCCATGAGGCTCAACCAAGTCTATATACCATTCAGTTGTCTCTCTTATATAACTGTGGGAGGATAAATATTATTTTTTGTTCCTATAGGTTTTCTTTAGTGTCATCCATAGTAGCTATTGCATTGGATCAGCAGCCCCTCACTTTGAAACCTTCACTACAGCCAGAGGAGCTGCCTTTAATATTTTCCTGGTTATTGATAAGGTAAGACCTTTAACTGCTTTGAAGGATAACTGCCATTACTGAGAGAAAGGAACCAAAGAACGAGGTACACTCATTTCACTAAAACAATAGGATGGGCAAAATCTATGTTGTCCAATTTGCTACGGAAAGAGGGACTGCTTTTAACTCTTCTACAAAGGGATTGTGTCTTACTGTAGCCTTCGTGTCTAACTCTAGGTACTTCTAAAGCATAAGAGTAAAAACATTGTAAAAGAAAACCATTTTAAATTCTTTTAAGGTTATAGTGGGTGTCATCTTATTCCTTTGTATATTTATAACATGCTCTCTGTTTTTTTCCAAGAAACCCACTATAGATAACTTTTCAACAACTGGATATAAACCTGAATACATGAAAGGAACTGTGGAATTTAAAAATGTTTCTTTCAGTTATCCATCAAGACCATCTATCAAGGTAGGATAAATTAAATTTAAGAATTGTATGCTTTTCTGATATTGTGTTCTACTGACCAATTCTCCTCTTAAGAAAATATGTAGGATCATTTTGACCAATATTTTGACTACTTTGTTTAAAAACTAGGGTAGATAGATACATGATAGATGATTGATAGATAGATCAGTAACAAATAAATAACTCTGGAAGACTAGTTATATTATGCAGCCTCTTTTATATACTGAACTGAATAAAGCATTTTCAACTCCCTGGAATTCCTCCACTCAGGATTTGGGAGCACACCAAAATGGTTTGGATTGATGGTGCCAACTATTGGTTGTCCCTGGACATTATCCCACTCAACATAGATACTTCATTTCAACCTCCTAGTTTCTCTCCTGGGGCAATTATGCTCATGCTGTACCCTTCCCTTTCCTAGGGCTTCTACTGCACCAGTAATTAATTGTGCCTCAGGTACTTTCTCACTTTTACACCACGTGTATGCATGAGTTCACCTCCTCCCTGTGTCATTCAGCCTTTAACAAGTTCTTGGGCAAGTGTTGTCTCTTCTATTGTCTTCCTCCTTTCATTTTATTAGTGTTGTTACCAAAAAAAGTAGTTACTGTTAAAGATTGCAAAGGGTAATTATTAATAAAGCAAGAGTTTCATTGTAAAAGGAGACCATGATTTTTTAATGAAATAGACAAAATTACTAGTGCCATCAACTTCTAATGCCTTTTCAAGTGTCCACATGTCCCTACAGGATTTCCATCCAAAGAATGTGTCTACCTGCTCCTACTTTCTTTTTTTCCTCTGATTAAGATTTTTTTAAGTCTTCTCAAAACTCTTTTTAATTTTTTAGTATTTAATTACTATTATTGTAAAAGCTTTACCTTCTGCCATTTTTGTTAACATAGAGTATACCAAACTACATTTTGCAACTACATTTGGGTTGGCTTGCTGTAGACTTAAGCATAAACTGGAGCTTTTATTTATTATTCTACTTACTCTTATTTCATTATATTGTGTTGTAAACGGCTTTCTACATTTTAACAACTATTTTTAAAATAAAATGTTGAAACATAACCTTTTTTTTTGAGCTGAAGAATGAATTTAAAAAGTAAGTCCATCCACTTTAAATAAATAAAGCACATGATTCTGTCAAGTCATGAACAGAGACCAACTCTGAAGTCAAATGCAAGTAGGAAAGAAGGTACTCCTACCAGTGGTCCCCAATCTCTCTCCTCCTTTAGATAATTTTCCTTTGCTTGACCCTTAGATGTTTCATGCTTGATTTATTTAAAGGGTCCATTTCTTTATAAATGGTGGGATGAAAGTGAGAGAATCCAAGAGGAGACTCCAAAGTTTGGGCTGAATACCTAGAGATGCAAGCAAAGATATCTGAGAGTTTCTCAACAGGATTGCTATTGGCATTTGGGGAGAACAATTATTTCTGAGGATTAGGGTGCAGGTTCCTGGTACCCTAAATACTGTTAACAACCCTGAGTCACTGAGAAAACTCTTTAAATGCTCCTGCATTTACAAATGCCCCCATGAGATCCACCACCAGAGAGGGAGGGTTTCTAATTGTGGGACCCCAGCCAAGTGCGTCATTGAGGAGTCTTGCCAGGTGTTTCATTGTGGAATATACTTTGCAATAGTGTTACCTATATAGTCTGAGGAGGATCTTCCTTAAATGGAAGATACCTGGGAATATTTTGTTCAGTTATTTGAAATTAAAAGGTAAAAGTTTTACTAACAGTTAGTAAAAAGTCATATAATAGTATTTTAGTTGAAATTGTGAACAGTATGCTGTGGCTAGTTAATATTATGAGTCCTCTTAGTTTAGATTTCTTCTTTAAATAGAAAGATGATAAGAGGTGATTTTTATCATTTTCCCAAATTACTATGGTGTTATATAAATGTACATGAAACAAACATAACAAATCTAAGTTTACATTTAAGTGCCACAGAATTATTAATTTTATTTTCATTATAATTATACATTTAATTTCTGGAAATATGCAATCATATTCTTACTTATCTCAGTTTTATGGAACTTGTGTTTTTTCCCAAACACACCAATAGATTCTGAAAGGTCTGAATCTCAAAATTAACTCGGGACAGACAGTAGCCTTGGTTGGCAGCAGCGGCAGTGGGAAGAGTACAACAGTACAGCTTCTGCAGAGGTTATATGATCCCGACGATGGCTTTGTAAGTGCAGCTGGCAAAACCATGTAAAGCCCACCTGACAGGATTTGGAAATACCACCTATTACAGAGAGCTTCCAGCTATGTCAGCTTTTAGTTTTTACAGTGGAGCTGGGAGAAAAGCCATGTAATTTTTCTTCCTGTGTATTCATTCATTCAACAATGCACCAGGCACTGTTCTCAGTACTTGGGGATATATTGGTGAACAAAACAGAAAAATCTCTGACCTCATATAGTTTACATTCTAATAAATAAGGACAGACAGTAAATAAAATAAGTAATGTATATAGTGTATTAGATGGTAATAAATGGAAAAATAACTTAGTAATTTGTAGGACCCACAACTTATCAAGAATTTCAAAGTTTCTCAAAAAGCCCCAGAAAAATGCCTTAGAAAACATATTCCCTCTTTTTTTCCCCATAGTCATAATGTTGCACTTCACTTTCTCACTCTTGGACATGGCATAGAGAGTGAGACTATGATATTCACAGAAGTATAATTCTTAATACTTCTGTCCAAACTTTCAATTTCTATTTTTACAAGAAAATCTAGTCTCCTGGCTTTTCAATTTGACTCTTAGCCTTAATTGAGGGTGTCCTAGACCCATCTGTCTATGCTAATATTGAAGAAATAAATTATTTGATAAGCATTCTGTTTATAAAGCAATTGCATCAAATAGCTACACCCAGAGAAAATATCAGCATTGGTGAGAAATACAGACTATAAATTAGAATTGTCAAACCCTGGCTTCTGTTGCCAGAATATATTGGGTTAATGGCAGCATCTAAAGAGAAGACAGTGTTCCTTTACGGTTATTTATAGCAATGAGTAGAAGGCACTTTTGTCTTCTGCATGGGAGGAGGGTGTTGAACAGAAATAAGGAGGATATTTCCTAGAAGAAAATTTTGATTTCACACAAGCTTTAAAAATAACAAACTGAATCTTAATACATACTATTTGTGGCTCCTAGAGTATAAATCTCTATATTTTCTAATTTGTGGATCTTAGAATATATTCAGGTGGTTTGGCAACATTTTAAGCTGAGTATTCTCTTGAGTTTTATTGGTTGCCATCTACCAGAAAAAGTCTACTAATAATATACATGTTGTAAGAATTTTATCAAAATATAGTCAACTTTGATTCCTGAACTACCCGCTTCACAGATTTTGTTTTAGTTTAGTCTAGTAAAAAGACTCTAAAACCAATGCAGTGAAAGGCATCAGAACATGATTGCTTCTTTTGGATTGGCAGATCACAGTGGACAAGAATGATATCCGAGTTTTAAATGTGAGGCATTATCGAGAGCATATTGGAGTGGTAAACCAGGAGCCTATTTTGTTCGGGACGACCATTAGTAACAATATTAAATTTGGACGAGATGGCGTGACTGATGAAGAGATTGAGAAAGCAGCAAAGGAAGCAAATGCTTATGATTTTATAATGGAATTTCCCAATGTAAGTACACCATGCAGTGTATGTCCTTACACTGGAGCTAAAGCACTGTGATGTTTCAAAGTAAGATAAAAGAACAACTTGTACAGAACAGGGAGAGGATGATTAATGTTTATATTGTCCTAGATGGAACATCTTTAAATGAGAGAGCATGGTAACAACCAAAAGAAATGCATCTTTGAAAGATCAGTTTAAAAACATATTTAATTTTTGCTCTCTTTCATTGAAAATGTGTGTATATACATATACATATATATATGTGTATGTATGTTAACATAAAATAGACAAAATCATCAGTCCAAGCTGAGAAATGGTGTCTGCAAAATGTTGATTTGTGAGGCCATCTTGTGGCTAAGAGTGGGAACGTCACATACTGTTCAGATTAGTTCTGTGATAAGGCAGAAGGAAAACTATGGTCCTTTTTAGAAGCATGTGGAAGTAATATTGGGCAAACTATGTGAAATCATACTTGGACGAAATAATAATAAACCAAATCCTTTTTACTAGGGCATCTCATATCCTAATGGGTATTTAGGATTTGTAGAGAACTGTAAAACCATTCATTTATATATCCCAAAGTATTAGTTCATCCATATTATTTAAATTGTTGCAAAGAAGCAGCCTGTGAAATATGAAAGAATGAGATTTGAAATTAAAATATGGATAATATTCCACCATACCAGAAGACCACAATAACAACAACAAAAATTGTTCATTTTAATGGACAAATTTTACAAACCACATTCCTCCATGGGTCTTAAATTTTATTCTTTCTTTCTTTTTTTATAAAAATGTTGCTATGCCAGTAATTACTTCCTTTTCCCAATATTTATGTTCATAATTAGCACATTATTTAAGGCAACACAATCACTAAGGAGGTGATGTATTTCTTGGACTTGCTGTTTGGGAAAACACACACTTACTTTCTCTGACATTTTATCTTCTTCAGTGCCTTTCTTTATCTTAAACACCAGTAATTTTCAGTTTCCCATTTGGAATTAGGGAACTTTCTGGGCTTGTTATACCATACCATGTAAGTTAATACTTGTTTTTTCTGAAAGGTAGATACTACAGAAAAATACCCCTTGCAATAACTCTAACAGTAAACCCTAAAGCTATAATCAAAAAACCAGTTAAAAATACTGGCTTATAATGATGGAACTAAATTTCACAACCATGGTTAATCAGAGAAATAAGACTAGATAGAATAATAAATAACACTTCTAAAAATGATTATGTGAGGTAGGTGGAAATTGAAAGTAGTGCTCAAAAATAAAAAGCATAACTTCTATGATTATAAATATTTTTAAATTAGTATATCAGGATTATCTGATATAGGCTAGCCTTTCTGCCATAAACAGCCATAAAACTGGCTAAAAACAAATGAAGCATATGACAGTTGTTTCCAAATATTGAATAAAAAGGTAGTGTAGATTGTGATACTTGAGAAGAGGGAAACTCATAGGAAAGTCATCAAGAAGCTCCATGAATCTGTAGCATTCTGGCTGGGGACAAAGTTTTGACCACATCTCTGTGAACTGGAATCCAGACATAACGTGGCAGTTCCACAGAGATGAAAAAATAGTTTAAGCAACTAAAGAAGAGGTGAAGGAGCTGTGTAGTTGAAGTGGGGGAGAGAAAGCCATGTAGGGTTCCCTCAGGAAGTCTTGTCTGGGGACAAGACTACCCAAGGCTTACCAGGGAACAGCTGCTTCAAGGTTGAGAGTAGAACAGAAATATTAGAGTTCAGATAGTGCTAGAGGATGTTGAAAGTGCAGCCAAGCCAAAGTAGAAAGACCATGTTAACACGTTTTTAAAACACCTCAGGCATGTATCTGAGACACCAAAAAAAAGCCTCACCTTAACAGTAAGGACCACACCTTAGAATAAGGCCAACTCTAGACCTGCCCTAATAAAGCCTAACCAAGCCCTGACAAGATCACCAGAGGAGACAGAATTTGAAGGTTGGGGCCTGCCAAGTTATAAGACTTGGAAAATATTTTGGGCTTTCTATAGATTCATCCCAACAAAGCATAAAACCAAAACTACCCAAGTTAAAGATGATCAGCCAGGATTTGAATTGCCTACTAGAACAAAACTCAACACTCTTCAGAAGGGAACAGAACTTGGAGTCTCTCCACCATATTATACACATCTACAATAATTAGACATGCAAAGAAACAGGAAAACATGACCTAGACACAAGAAAAAAGCAGTCAATAGAAGCCAACTCTGAGTTGGTTCAGATGTTAGATTTATCAGACAAAGACTTTTAAAAAGCCATTACAAATATTTTAATCCTACATTTAAAATATTAAAGGAAAATGTGATTAAAAGAATTAAAGAAAATATCGTCTTAATGTTTGAACAGGTATGGTACTCAGCAGAGAAGTAGAAACCATAAAAAAAGAACCAAATGAAAACTGTAGAACTTAAAAGTACAAAAACTGAAATGAAAAAGGCACTTGATGGGATGATCAATTGTTTGAAGACATAAGGTAGAGTCAGGAATTTAAAGAAAGATCAATAGAAACTATCCAAACTAAAGAACAAAGAGGAATAAAATGAAGAGAAATAAATAGTTTCAAGGACATGTGAGAAAATATCAAACAGTTTATCATATAGTCAGAAAAAGAAGAATGTGAGAATAGAAAAGAAAAAAAATATTTGAATAAATAATGGACAAACAGTTCCCTAACTGATGTAAACATCAACTCTACAGGTTTAAGAAGCCCAAGAAACCCAAAGAAATATACATATAAAGAAAACACACCAAGTACATTATGGCCAAACTATTGAAAACAAAAAACTAAGATAAAACTATCGTTTAAATGCCATTATTTGAAAAGGAAGGTTTAATATCAATTATCTATATTTCCACCATAAGAAACTAGAAAAAGAAGAGCAAATTAACTCAAGTTATAGAAGGAAAAAAAATAATAAAGATCATATTAGAAATCTATGAAATAGAAAACAATAGAGAAAATTAATAAAGCAAAAAGCATATATTTGATGATTCTCTAATACACTAACCAAGCAAAATAAAGAGCAAAAACACAATACTAAGGAATGAAAGAGGTTGTGTCACTAACAATCTATAGACATTAAAAGAATAATATGGGAATATTTTGAAAAACTTTATACTAATAAATTTGAAAACTTAGATGAAATGGACAATTTCCTTGAAAAATACAGCTTACAAAAAAAGTGACTCAAGAGAGACGGATATGTCTCAATTGATTGGGCTCCAGTCTACCATATAGGAGGTCCATGGTTCGATTCCTGGGGCCTCCTGGTGAAAGACAAGCTGGCCTTTGTGGCAAACTGGCCCAGGCGGAGTGCTGACCAGTGCAGAAAGCTGGTGCAGCAAGATGACGCAGCAAAAAGAGATACAGGGGAGACACAATGAGAGATGCAGCAGACCAGGTAGCTGAGGTGGCATAGGAGATTGGGCGTCTCTCTCCCACTCCGGAGGGTTCCGGGATCAGTTCCTGGTGCCGCTTAAAGAGAAGAGAAGACAAGCAGACCCAGAAGAACACACAGGTAGCAGACAGCCAGCCCAAAACAATGGGGGGTGGGGGGGATAAATGAATAAATAAATAAATAAATCTAAAAAAAACCCACAGGGATTCTCATTGAGAAAAAAAAAGTGACTCAAGGTGATAAAAGCATCTAAAGAGTCCTTGATCTAATAAAGAAAACTCAAGATACAAATGGCTTCACTGGTGAATTCTTTTAAACACTTAAGGAAGAAATAATACCAATCTTAAACAAACACGTTCAGAAAATATAGGAAAAGAGAATGTTTTCCAACTCATTTTATGAGGCCAGTAAAAATCTGTTTTATAAGAAAAGAAATTATAGAGTAATATCTCCCATGAACATAGACAAAGAAATCCTCAATAAAATATTGATATATCGAACATATCAATAAATATAAAAGGCATTACATCATGACCAAGTAAGATTTATCCCAGAAATACAAAGTTGAGTCAACATTTGAAAATTTATTAAAGTAATAAACCACATTAACAGAATAAAGAAGATAAATCATATGATCATTTCAGTAGATGCGAGAAAGAGCATTTGAGAAACTTCAACACCCATTCACAGTAAAATTCTGTCAGTAAAGTGGGATAGGAGGAAACCTCCTCAACCAGATAAAGGGCAACTATCATCAGCTTCTATCATAATTGATGAAAAATTGAATGCAATCCCCCTAAGATAAGGACCAAGGCAAGACTGACACTCTCACCACTTCTGTTAAACATTGTACTGGAAATCTTAGGTCAGTGTCAATGAAGCAAGAAAATGAAATAATAGGCAAATTGGAAATGAAGAAATTAAACTCTCTGCCTTTGCAGATAGCATGTTCTGCATGAATAAAAGTCTAAGGAATCTACAAAAAGGTTACTAGAACTAATTGAATTGGACAAGTTAGCAGGATAAAAAGTTGA
>PVKH010045999.1:0-10446 GCA_004027955.1 Chaetophractus vellerosus
GCCCGGAAAGGTCTCTTCCTTGCCCAATCCGTCTCCTAGCCCAGAAGGGTGGGCTGGTACTGACCCAGGTCCTGTTATAAGCCCCGGGTTATTTCCATGTGACCCCTTTAAAGCTTTCCTACATCTGTCCTGTGTGGAGACACAAAACATCTCCAAGCCCTCTGCTTTAGACTTTTAGAGGGGGATGAAACAAAACAACCCTTACCCTCATGCCTCTTTTACAAACCCTCTCTGAATCTTCCCTGGTAAATTGCTTTGGTTCCCAACCTTCTTTAGTATCATGGGGTTTGAGGCCCCTTTGCCTTCCTGCTTTCCCTGGCGGGGACCCAGCTCGTAAGAGCCAGGTACGACTGTGCCCTCCAGTCCCCTGCTGAGCCCTTTACCCACCTCATGGGAAAGCAGGAGGAAGCTGCAGAATGGTTTACACCTTACAAAAACCACATTTCCAGGAAGGACTGGTTAAAAAGCTAATGTGTTCTGTGAACGGAGCAAGCTTAGTCTAATATCCAACTCCAACACCTGACAGCACTCAGCAGGACAGTTCTTGAAAGAGAACTGTTTTTAGCACCACTGGCCTCTACCCACCAGAGTGCCTCCCCCTTTGTGAAAACCAAAAATACCCCCACCCCTGCATTGCCACCTGCTCCCCAGGGGGGGCAGGCCCACACCCTACTTGAGAACCAGCAAGCCCATCAGAACAGGCCTCTGGGTTGGGGAGGGAAAAGGGAATGAATTTCTGGCAAAACCAAGCCCCAGCAGGGTGAAGTGCAATCATCTCAAGGAATCTAGAGGCTGCCTCCCTTGGGGCCTCTCTCTGTGGGCCTGCTGGAGAAGAGGCAGGTAGAGCAGCGCCTTCCAGCCCCGAGGCAGGCCTGGCTTTCCACGCTGCTCCTGACACCCTGAGAAGGGCCGGCCTGGTGGGAGGCTGAGGACAGCACACTGCTGGTGACACCTGGCCATTCTTCCCACAGACTCTCAGGGCAAGCCCTGAGAGGTAATCATGAGATAAACCAGGGCCAGGGTGCTGCGTGGCCCACCTGGGCTCAGGGCCTCATCGTGGGGAGGCTTGGCCCCCTCACGCACGCTTGTGCACACACAGCCTCTCAGGCTGACCATTTCGTTTCTTCCTTCTGAAAGACAGATTTTATTTGATTTTTCTTATTTAGAAAGGAATATGTGTTTATTGTGGTAAGTTTTAAAAATATAAACAAAAAGGAACAGAAAACTCACTGCTAATTCCATCCATTCTGAGACACCTGTTGCCAACATTTACTTGGCCTTTATCTTGCCCTTTCTGATGCCACACACGTTTGGTTTTTTTTTTCTTTTACAGAAGATAATCATGCTGAGCATACATATCTTGTCATTTTATTTTGCCTAACATCATTTTATGACTATCTTTCCCTGTCCTTACATATTCGACCACAGATACACAGACTCCATTGTGTGTGTCTGTACCATAATTTATTTACCCACCCACTCTTGTTGGACATTTAGATTTACTCAGCCATTCAGCAAATACTCACTGAGTATCAGGCCTGTTCTAAGCCCTGTGGGACAGACAGAAAGGAGCAGACAGCAAGGACCCTGCCCTCGAGGCTTCTACGCTTTAGTGGGAGAAAAAAACAACATATCTGTATACACATAAGAACACTTGAGACAAGAAAATGCAGGAAATAAAATGGGGTGATGTGATGGTTAATTTCCTGTGTCAACTTGGCTAGGGTATGGCATCCAGTTGTTGGGTCCAGCAAACGCTGGCCTGACAGTTACTGTGATGGAATTTCTTTTTTCTTTTTAAGTACTGAGGATTGAACCCAGGACCTCGTACATAGGAAGCAGGTGCTCAACCACTTGAGCTATATCTGCTACCCCATGTTGGCATTTTGTAGATGAATTTGCATCTATTATCAGTTGATTGCATCTACAATCAACAAAGGTCATTACCTTCAGTAATGAGGGGTGTCTCCATTTGGAGGTCTTGAAGCCAGACCTGAGGATGTCAGAAGTCAGAGAGAAGAATCCCTGCCTTGACTTCAGACTCCTGGGGAATTCAACCTCACCTTCTCAGGGTTTCCGGCTTGTGGAATTTGAACTTGCCAATCTCTGCAGTTGTGTGAGCCCATTCCTTTAATAAATCTCTTGATGTTTATGTGTGTGTGTGTGTTTATATATTCCATTTCTCTGTAGAACGCTGACTCCCATCTCCCAGGGCTCTGAATAGTATCTTTAGGAGGATCTGGTTTATAGTTTTCTAAACTCGCTGTGCCGTGTGGGGGGAGGGGGGCTGCAGGTAGTCTCCAGTCTTTCACACAGCCATGAGGGGACATGCATCCTGCAGGTGAGTTGTTGCGAACATCCATCACAGGTTATGTCTGATTAGCATTTCCTGAGCATGAAGAAGCCCTGGGTGGAAAGGATGAGGAACCCCAGCCTCCTCCCCTCATGCTAAGTGGCTTGGTCTGCTTTGCACCCGGCACGCCTGGGTACAATCATTAGGTTGATCTTTGCCAGTCTGGCAGGTGAAAATGAGTCTCTCATTTTAATTTGCATTATTTGTACTTCTAGTGAGGGTGAACATTTTTCCTCCGATGTTTAATTGGCTCGATTTCTTTATCTTTTAATTTACAGAGAGTTTCTAGTGCTGCTCTTGACTCTTTTAAGATTTCAGAAACTTTTTATTTTTAGATAACTTCAAACTTACAAGAAATTGCAGAAAGTAAAACAAAAACAATACATGGAAGTCTGACATGTCTCCCCACCTGATTTACCAACTTTTAGCATTTTGCCACATTTGTTATATCATTTCCTACCTGTCTACCTGTCTGTCTATCTATCTTATAAGCATTTGAGAGTAGGTTGTATATGTCATGCTCCCTCAATGCTTAATACTTCTATAGACATTTCCTGAGAACAAGGATACTCACTTATGTAACCACCTTCCATCCTGTATCCAGTCAGCCAGGTACCCACCCACCCACCATCAATCATCCATCCACCCATCAATGCACCCACCCACCCTGTCTACCCAACTATTTACTCATCCATCCATCCATCCATCCATCCATCCATCATCTATCCATCTATCCATCCCTCTATCCACCCACATACCCACCCCATTGATCTGTCCATCCATGCATCCTATCCACCCACCACATCCATCCATCATCCACCCATCCTATCTGTATTAGTCAGTCACAGGGGTGCTGATGCAAAATACCAGAAATCGGTTGGCTTTTATAAAGGGTATTTCTTTGGGGTAGAAGCTTACAGTTACCAGGCCATAAAGCATAAGTTTCTTCCTTCACCAAAGTCTGTTGCCACGTGTTGGAGCAAGACAGCTGCTGATGTTTGCCAGGATTTAGGCTTCTTGGGTCCCTCTCTTCCCAGGGCTCCGTTTCTCTCCAGGCTCAGCTCCTCTGTTTCCTCCACAAGGTCAGCTGTAAACTATGAGACTCTCTAGCTTTTGCCTCTCTCCACAAGGCCAGCTGTGAATTCTCAGGTGAATGGCTCATCTCTTTTCCTGGGGTCTTCTCTCCTTCCTCACAACCAACCTCCTCTGTTTACTTACTTCCCGGGGCTCCAGCTCAAGACTCTGCATCAGAACTCCAGCTCAAAACTCCAACATCAAAACTCCAGCTCTGTCTTTTGCCATGTCTTTTATCTTTGATTCCCCACCTACCAAGGGGTGGGGCTCAATGCCCTACTGACATGGCCCAATCAAAACCCTAATCATAACTTAATCATCCCCAGATGAACAGACCAGTTTACAAGCATAATCCAATATCTATTTTTGGAATTCATAACTATACCAAACTGCCAAACTGCTACCCCATCAATCCATCCATCCATCCATCCATCCATCCATCCATGCATCCACCCATCTATCCATTCTTCTATCTACCCACCCATTCCAATGACCTGTTCATCCATCCATACTTCTGTCCACCCACCCCACCAATCCATCTATCCATCCATCCATCTACCCACCCACCCCATCTATTCATCCGTCCATCCATCCATCCTTCTATCCACCCACTCACCCCATCAATCCATCTATTCACCCATCCCATTCATTCATTCGTCCATTATTCCTGTCATCCCATCATCAGTTCCTTCCTCACAGGGTCTCCATGGACCAGGAGCTGTTCTTGGTGCTGAGGATAGAGTCATGAGCAAAAGGGAGTCGCTCCCTGCATATTGAACATCCCCCTAGTCAGGAACGGTCATTGGAGTAAAAAGACACTCAAGAAAAAACAAATCCAAGTAAAAATGCAGTGGCAATTGTAATAAATCTTAGGAAGGAAAAATGCAGAGGAGATGAAGAAAGTCCTATGCATGGAGGGTGGAGAGAAAGTGTCAAGGAAAGTGTGTCTGAAGATGTGACATTTAATCTAAGACCCGAAAGAGTCAAGCACAGAGTGAGAGGCAGCTCAGTGTGGCATGCCCACGGTAGCGATGGCTTGTACTCTGCAGGCAGACCTGTCCAGAGCTCCTCACAGGTGGGCCCACTCCTTGCATTTGTGCACATCTGGCCCTGCAGGCCTTATTGACCCCTCAGGATGGGCTAGAGGTTGCTCACCTGGTCCCAGTTTGCCCAGGAGAGTCCTGATTAGCCCCTGTTCTGGGGCTTTATGCACAGCACTCTTTTCACTCTTGAAAGTGTCCCTATTTGGATAGTGAATGATACGGTCACTCAGTTTTGAGGCGCTTGTCTACAAACTCAACTGTGTCCAAACATCAGTGGAAATGGTCAAGAAGAATGGCACACTTTCATGTCCATCAGAAAAATTCGGATGGTTTTTTAAAAAGTTCCTGCAGGACATCTGGTCTGGGAAAGATCAGCTTGGTCCAGTACCTCAAGAAAGCACCCTCTCTTTAAACTCTCTTTACACCCACCAAATGGATTTATCTCTCACAAAGACACAGAAATCACATGTATTAGGGTTCTACAGAACTAACAGGAAAATAGATATATTTATTATGAATTTTATCATGAGGAATTGGCTCATGTGTCCATGGGGGCTGGCAAGTCTGAACTCTGTAGTGCAGGCTGCAAGTTGGAAACTGATAAAGTTGATGCTGAAAGCCTTTGAGTAAATTCCCCAGGGGAAGCTGGCTGGCTGGAAATGCCAGCAAGAGTCAATGCTGAAGTTGAATCCCAATTCCTTTTCTGATCTCAGAAACCCTCAGTTCTGGCTTTTAAGACCTCCAACTGATTGGGTGAGGAGATTCCCTACACTGCTGAGGGCAAGAAGCTTTGTTGATTGTAGATGCAATCATCTGCCTATAGATGCAACTCTATTGCAAAATACTCTCATAGTAACCATCAGGCTAGTGCTTGCTTAACCAAACAACTGGACACCATAACCTAGTCAAGTTGACACATGAACTTAACCATCACACCACACCTTGAACTAGTATCTCCTTTCTGACAGCCCCACCACCAAGACCAGTGGGCACCTCTGCTTCAAACCACTCAGTCTTTACCTTATACTCTCACTATCTTGTCCCAGATGATCTGTCCCCCACCAGCTGTGCAATTTACTCCCACTATTGTCCAGCCTCACTGCACACACCATCACTCCCTTGGTAAGTGATTACCATGCAGAATGCCATGAGCCTTTCTGCTAAAGACCAAAGCAGGGCAAAAGAGGCAAATGGCCCTCCTCTTCCCTAAGAGAATAGATTCTCTCCCATACAAGGCCCGGTGCGGCGGTGGTGGGGCTACAGCTGTCATTTCCAGGCAGCCCTTCCAGAAAGAAAGAAAGAAGCACATGGCAGCTTAAGCTTGGTTGTCCTACAATATGTGCTCAGTTCCCATCTCTCCAATCACGATCAGCTGCCTCCTACCTGGCCTCTTCGTTTGTCATCCCCCCTCTGCCCTCCCAACCCCACCTGGTGGTGTTGAGAGATGGCCATGATTGGGCCGAAAGCCCGGGGAGGCCCCCAGCACCTGTGTCTGCAGGCCAGTTCAGTTCAGCTCATGGAACTTTCATTCATTTCTTTGCTCATTTTCCTTTCAAAGCTATTCTGTTCCTCGACCCATTCATTCAACCAGGCTGTCCTTGACCTTTCTTATCTCCCCCACATCCACCCCATTACATGCTTCCTCCTGTATCACTGGAATTTTCCTGCAGCATTTTGCACAAAATTAAAAGTCTGTTATTGTGTTACCTGTCTCCTGCTCTGATGCACAAGCTCTGTGGAAGCTGGAACGTGTCTGCTGTGTCTGCCACCATGCAACCTGCACCCAGGAGACCTTTTTGAATGAATGAATGAATGAAGACATGGACAAGCACATATGGGAACATGCTCCATTTACTGCACTCGCAGCCAGTGTGTTGCTGCCGTAGGAGCTCTAGGACCGAGGGTGCTGAATTTAAGATGAGCCCCCAAGGAGTGGGGAGGACGGGAAGCCACTGAGCATGAGTTTAGGGTGGGAGAGTTCCCAGAATGTGGGGGGCCAGAGACGAAGCCATGTGGCAGGCGGGGCGTCTGGACCTGGCTGGCCTCTGAGGCCACCACTATGCTCCGTTCTGAGTCTAGACCCATGCAGGAGTGAGTCCCTTTATGCTCCTTCCCCGTGTCCGCCATGCTTCCTCAGCCCTTCCAGGCCTGTGCTATCAGGCTGCTTTCTGGGGTGCATCCCCTGGCTCTCTGTGCCGCCCCCCAGTCCACTAGGTCTTTCTGTATCAGCCATCTGTCTCCATTATTAGAAAATCAATTCCACAAAACTCTTGCTGAGTCTTCCATGTCTGGGCACACTGCTTGGCACACAGAGGGGCTCCATAAATATGTTTGTTAAGTACATGAATGAATGAATGAATGAATGACGGGTGGGGTTGAGGAAAGAGAGGGAGAAACGGAGGGGAAGGTGTGGCTGGAAGGAGATTTAGGCTTCACTGCTGGGAGATAAAACCCAAATCACAGGGAGAAGCCAAACAGAGGATGTATTTGTGGTCTTTCATGAGACTTATTTCTTATTTTATTCTGTAGCTCATGGGAGCCATGGAAGGCTTTTGAAGAACAGGGAAGGATCCCAGGACAGAAACATTGCGGGTGGGCCTGGCTGTGGAGGCGGGCGGTGCAGGGTGGACCAAGAGGCATCTGTCTTGGGGTGGTCGGGTGGACTTTCCCAGGCCTGTACTGTATCTTCATGGCACCCTGGGAGGGGGCTGAGGGGCACCCAGCACAGGCTCAGACCTTAGAGAAGTGTGGGCGCCTCGCTCTCTCCTCTCCCCAGCTGACCCCGGGCTAGGCATTTCACTGCTTTCGGTCTCCATTTTCACTTCTGTAAAATGGCACCAATAGCACATACCCAACAGCACGAGTGGGTGTGTTGAGTTCTGTGTACTATGTGATAATCACCAGCACGGCCCAGGTAACAGGCTAAGTGCTTCACAGGCATCTGGTTTAATGCTTGTGAATCCTTGTCAAGAACTAGGGCACCACCGGGGACCTGTGGGGGACCTGGGGGGCACTGGGCAAACATTGGGTAGCTATGACCCTTATTTTAAACAAGGACGTGGGAGCCTTTGGAGACTGAGGGCTTCACAAGGTGACATGGCAGAGGCTGAACTCAAAGTCCAGGGCTGCTTCTCAAATCCTTGGGATTTGGACCCTGCTCCTTTAATTGCTTTGGTATTACTGTAAAGGGAGAGGTGAGGAGGGAACTCAGCAGTGCCCACCCCAACCTGAGCCCACATTTCAGAGACTAGGCTTAATCCCACTGGCTCTGGGCTGGGCACTAGTTATCAGCGCCAATTCGCCAATTCGCACTAATGTGTTAATGGCTGACACTGGCTTAATGTTATTCCTTTCCCAGAACCTTTGTATTTAAAGAAACATCCAGGTTTTCACCCTGGAGGAAGAATGAAACTGGGAGGGTGACAAGTAGAATTAAGGCTGGAAGGCCTTCCCAGCCTAGGACAGCTCTCTGAGGTGTGACAGTTGTGGGGGAGGGAATTTATTTTCCCTCTTCCCCCTCTCAGCCCATTTCCCTAACTCCAGCTTCTTTTTCCCACCCTCACCTTCCTCATATTTGGCCTTCACAGGTAAGGCTCTGTGGGAGGCACTACCCTGAGCCTGTTGGGGAGGGGTCACCTTTTCCTGGAGAGTGGCCGAATATGTGAGGGCAGATTTGGATGCAGTAAGCAAGCAGTCAGTACCGGAGCTGCCTGCGATGGAGCACATGGGAGGACTGCTGAGCTCTGGCCAAGGACCCGGTGAGGTGGGGCTGGTCCAGGTGGGCTCCAAGGCCCTCTCCTGCCCGGAGAGTCTGGCAACCTGCTTGTCAGCTTAATGAAGATTCTGCTGATGGAGGACGGAGAAAGACCGGACAGAGTGAGAGCGCAGCTCGGTCCCGACAGGCTCCTTATTCTGCACCCCTGGAAAACCTCTGCAACTGTGGCCCCCTCAGCGCCAGCATGGGGAGGGAGTCTGGGAGCTGGCCTGCACCCCTGAGGCAGGCAGAGGCAACACCTTAGCACCTCATTTCTCCTTCTCACCCTTGCACCCTTATTGCCACCAGCTAGGACAGTTCTCTGGGAGACAGAAGGCGAGTTCCGGGGGCCTGCTTTCCTGGCCCCACTCTTGTAGGTGACCACGGTCGGGGGTGGTTGGTGGTGGTGGGTTCTAAGCAGAGTTCCCGGTCGGATCCCGGGAGCTCTGCAGAGACCCAAATTCCAGATAATCGCTCTCTAGATTTACTAGAGCTCACCTGGCGCTAACGCGCTCCCCGGGGGTCTCCTGCTTTTCTCGTCCTCCCTCTCTCGGAGCGGAATAGCGGGAAAGCCCGCGAGGAGTCGAGGCTTGCGCCTCCCCCCCCTCCAGGAGATGCCCACCTCGGGCAGGGAGCGTGGGGGGTGAGGGTGAGGAATGAGAGCAGAAAAAGGGGGAATTCGTACTCCAGCCCGAAACTTCGTCGGGGGAGGCGGGATGGAAGCTGGGCGGAGAGGCGCGAGGCGCGGGAAGAGGGGGAATCCCCCTAACTCCCCCCCTGCCCCGCCGCAGGGTCGAAAACCCAGCCTAGAAGAAAGTTAGGGCCAAGTACTTGCAGGAGCTGGAGCGTCCCGCGCGCTCTCCCCCGCGCCCCCCTCCGGCGCGGGCCCGGCCCCCGCCCCGGCCGCTTCCCGCCTCCCACTCGCGGCCCGGGGCCGAGAGCAGCGCGGGCGGAGCCGCCCCGGGAGCGGCGGGCCCAGGCCGGGGCGCGGGCCGGCGGCGGGGGCGGCGCCACCCGGGGCCGCTGACGTAGAGGCCGCGCGGCGGCCGGGGGTCCCTTCGGTGGGGCCGCGGCTCCCCGCCGCCGCCGCCTTGGCCCCGCCGCCCCCGCGCGTCCATTTCCCTTTTGTGTCCCCGTGCGCCGCCCGGGTTCCGCCTGCCGCCCCGCGCGCCCCGAGAGCCCGGGCCGGCCGGGCGGCGCCTGCCGCGGCGACTCGCACGGCGCCGGCCGGGCCAGGGCGGCCCCCCGCGCGGCCAATCGCGCGGGCGGCATTGTGTGGCCGCGGCCCGGGCGGCCGGCGTGCGCGCAGGCGGGGGCCTGTTTGTTTGCGCGGGGCCGGCGCCCTCCCCCTCCCGAGGCGCGGCGGCGGCGGCACCCGCCTGACCCGCGGCAGCGGCGGCGGCGGCGGAGGCGGCGCACCGGCCCTCGCCCCCGCCCGCCCGCCGCGGCCCGACAGGGCCGGGAGTCCCGCGGCCAGCGGGCCCGAGCGCAGCGGCGGCGGCCGGAGCGCGGGGAGGCGGCGGCCAGGCGCGGGGAGGCGGCGCGGCGGAGCAGCTAACATGGCGACGGTGCCTGTGTACTGCATCTGCCGGCTCCCCTACGACGTTACCCGCTTCATGATCGAGTGCGACGCCTGCAAGGACTGGTTCCACGGCAGGTGAGCGCGCGGCCCCGCCGCCCCGGGCCCCGGCGGCCCGCCGCATTGTCCGCCGCCGGCCCCGGCCCGGGCCCCGACTCCGCTGCGACCCGCGCGGACCGAGCCCTCTGCGTGCCCGGGGCCGGCGCGCCCGGGCGGCCCGCGCCTCCCACAGGCCCTGCCCGGGGACCTGGCGTGCTGGCGGCTCGGCCGGGAGGCCTTTTCGGGGGGCGCCCGGGGTCGGGGGGCGCCGCTGTCCGGGCCGCGCACCCCTTTGTGCCGCGGGCGGGGGCGCCGGGCCCAGGGTCGGGGCTCTTACCCCGGGCGGTGGGCGACTCTCGCCGGCCGCGCACAAAAGCCGAGGCCCGGAGGGGCAGGGAGGTGGGTTTCGAGCGCGGGGCGGCCGCTGCGCACCGGGAGGCCGGCCCGGGCCGCGCCGCCGGGACCGCTGCGCGGGGAAGGCGCCCGGGGGGAAAGTTGGGGGCGCCGCGGGCCGGGGCCGGGCCCGGGCCCAGGCGCCGCCTGACAGCGCAGGACGCGGCGGCCCGGGCGCCCAGGCTGGGGCCCGGCGGCCGGCGGCCCCGGG
>PVKH010046000.1:0-10439 GCA_004027955.1 Chaetophractus vellerosus
ATATAAATCCTTTACATCTTTAGTTAAATTTATTCCTAGGTATTTGATTCTTTTTTTACTATTGTCTAATGGTGAGAATGCTGTATTAAAATCCCCCACTATAATTGTAGGGGCATTTATTTCTCCACTTATTTTTTCCAGTGTTTGCCTCATGTATTTTGAGGCACCCTGATTAGGTGCATAAATGTTTATGATGGTTCTCTCTTCTTGGAAGATTACCCCTTTAACTAATATATAGTGTCCATCTTTGTCTCTTACGACAGTTTTGCATTTAAAGTCTATTTTGTCTGATATTAGGATAGCTACTCCTGCCCTTTTTTGGTTATTGTTTGCTTGTAAACGTGTTTTCCAGCCATTCACTTTCAACCTCCTGCAATCCCTGGGTCTAAGGTGAGTTTCTTGTAGACAACATATAGATGGGCCATATTTCCTTATCCATTCTGCCAATCTGTGCCTCTTGATTGGTAAGTTTAATCCATTAACATTCAGTTTTATTACTCTCAATGAATTTCTTACATCAGCCATATTTACTTTGTGTTTATGTATGTCATATGTTGTTTTTACTTCTCTTTTTGTCTTTTTAGTTGTTCTTCCACTCTCCTCCAACTCTCTCTATCCTGTTTTTTCCTTTCAACCTGTAGAACTTCCTTTAGTATTTCTTAAAGTTCAGGGTTCTTATTAGCATATTCTCTTAATTTCTGTTTATCTGTGAATATTTTGAGCTCTCCGTCATTTTTGAATGCTAGCTTTGCTGGATAGAGAATTCATGGCTGGAAGTTTTTTTCTTTTACTACCTTGACTATGTCATACCACTGCCTTCTTGCCTCCATGGTTTAAGCTGAGAAATCTGCACTTAAACTTATTGTGCTGCCCTTGTATGTGATGGTTCTCTTTTCTCTTGCTGCCTTGAGTATTTTCTCTTTGTCTTGAGCATTGAAGACTTTGACCAGTATACATCTTGGAGTTGTCCTGTTAGGATTTATACTGTTTGGGGTGTGCTGTGCTTCCTGGACATGTATATCCATCTCCCTCAATAGGGTTGGGACGTTTTCATCCATTATTTCCTTCAAAACTCCTTCTGTTCCCTTTCCCTTCTCTTCTCCTTCTGGGATGCCTATAATGCATATGTTTGTGTGTTTGTGTTATCAGTTAAATCCCTGAGTCCCTGCTGGATTTTTTCTATCTTTTTATCTATCTGTTCTACTGTCTGTTTGATTTCAGATGTACTGTCTTCAACATCACTAATTCTTTCTTCTGCCTGTTCAAATCTGCTTTTATATGAATCCAGCATCTTTTTGATTTCTTGGATTGTACCATTCATCACCATCATATCCATTATCTTTTAATGTATGTTTACAATTTCTTCAGTATGTTCTCCCAGTGTCTTCTTAATATCCTTAATCTTTTCCTTTACTTCATTAATTTGGTCCATGATATTTGTTTGGACAACTTTGATTTGCATCCCCTCCTGGTTTTTTGTTTGTTCATTGGAATGGTCTATGTCTTCCTGTTTCTCAGTATGGTTTGCAATTTTTTCTTGCCCTCTGGTCATCATTTTATCATGATAGATTTATCCAGTTGATTAGCTTCTCTCTCTGCTCTATAGTTTTGTTTAGCTGGTGGTTCTGTGTGTGTGTTAAGTTTTCTCTTTGACACTTTCTTCTTCTTGTTCTATCCTTGCTTTTTTCTATGTTCCCTTGAAGGAAAAAGATTAGACCCAGAGGAATCAAAGGGGTTAAGAAAGGCAAAAGGATAATAGTACTATTGATAAAAGTTAGAAGTGGGGCCATATCAGACCTAGTAAAGTGAACATTTAACTAATGTAGGGAGTGTAGAGTAATAGGGGAAAAACAGGTTAGTACCTACAATTTAATGGGAAATCAAATAGAGAAAAATATATAGAATGATTTAAAACGCCACAATGATGAGGAGAGAAAAAAAATAATAAAGAAATGGCTGAAAGGAAAAAGTTAATACCAAAAAATGAAAGAAAAGAGAGCAGACTAGACAAGAAAGATATCGACATCCATGATGTTGAGAACAAATGAAAAAAAGGTGGAATGTAAGAATCACAACAGAAAGCTGAAGGTAGGAAGATGAATGAAGGAGAAGAGATAGCATTGGTAGACACAATCGCTATACACAGAGAGTGGAAACTGAAGGAAGAAGACCAGCAAAGAAGAAAGAGACTAGCAGCTCCTAATTTTTAAAAAGGGGTGGGGGGGGGAGGTGAGAGGAAAGGAAAGCAAGAAACAAACAAGCAAAGGAAAACCAAACAAACACACAAGTATGCAGTCAAACAAAGCTAAGGAAGAACAGGGTTCCTTCTTGAGCCCTTGTGGAGCCTCCCAGCCTGAGTTGATCAATCAATTACCCTGCAACCTTCTCCCTTCAGGCTTTGAGGCAGAATTTAGCGATTAAACTAAGTCAAAAATTTTCTCTCTTATTTATTAATTAATTAATTAATTTATTTATTTATTTAAAATATCCCCCCCCCCTTTCTGATTGTTCTTGCTGTGTTCATTTTTGCGTTCTTCTGTGTCTTCTTGTCTCTCCCCCGTTGTGGCGATCCGCCGAGTCAGCTCACCCCGCGGTGGCCTTGCCTGCTCGCAGGCGGCTTGCCCTGCTCGTGGGCAGCTTGTCTTGTTCATGGGGGCTTGCCCTGTCTGTGGTGGCTTTGCCCTGCCAGTGGCGGCTTTGCCCTGCCCACGGCAGCTTTGCACTGCCCATGCGGCTTGCCTTCTCAAGGCGGTCTGCCCACTCAAGGAGGCCCTGGGAACCGAACCCGGGGCCTCCCATGTGGTAAACTGGCACCTGACCAATTGAGCTACAGCCAGCCCCCTCTCTTCTTTTGATGAAATAAGGATCCTAAAAGAAGGCCTCTTCTGGACCACCCCCTCCTCTGAGGGGTCCCCAGATAGGCTCCTGGAAACTTATCAAGCACTTCCCACTGCTTGACCCTCCCCAAGGGGAGCTGAGACTGTGTTACTCAGCACGGAACTGTAAAAGGATCCAAGCCTCTATGTCCTGCAGCTTTTATGTAAATCAGTCTTGCACAGCAGAATCGCCTCTCCCCTTAGCCCAGTACCATTTCTAGCCAGCTACTTTGCTCCCAAAAACTGCTAGGGGGTCCTGGCGACCAAACCCCCAAAAGGAAACCCCTCTCCACCCTTTGCCAGAACCCTCCCACTCTCAGAGAGTGTTCCTCCTCATAGGACCGCAGGGGGCACTTGGCCTGCCCAGCGGCCCCCTCTCACCAAGGGTAGTGCTTAGCCACCTGCATTTCCTGCTGGGGGAAAAAAAAACAAAAGAACAATCTCATGATTTTATATTGAGCAGTTCTCCTCACTTTCCAGCTCAATCCAAATCGATGTCCCCAAGACTCTCACTCCACAGGCTCCCTGAAAAGACCACTTGGGCAGGATCTCATCCCCAATTAGCCCTTTTCCGCCCGAGAGATGGAGAATGCCCACCTAAACTGATGTCAGGTTGCTTCCATCTTTTGCCAATTGTAAATAATATGGCTACAAACGTTGGTATGCCTATGTCTGTTTGTGTCCCTGCATTCAATTCTTCCGAGTACATATGTAGTAGTGGGTTTGCAAGATGATATGGCAGTTCTATACTTAGCTCTCTGATGAACTGCCTAGCTGTTTTCCACAGCAGCTGTACTATTGTCCATTCCCACCAACAAAATGTGGTATATCCATATGATGGATTATTATAGAGCTGTAAGAAGAAATGAGGTCTTAGTGCCTGTGACAACATGGATAGACCTTGAGGACATTATGTTGAGTGAAAGGTCAGACACAAAAGTACAAATTTTGCATGATCTCACTAATAGGAATTAAATATAATGGGCAAACTTGAGGAGTTAATATCTAGATTATAGGTTACCAGAAGATAGAAAGAGGATCAAGAATGGGGAGCTGATGATTAATTTGTATAGAATTTGTAAGGTTGATTGTAAATGTTTGGAGATGGATGGAGGTGATGTAGCACATGACAGTGAGTATAATTAACAACAATGAGATGTGGGTGTGATTTTGATTGAAAGGGAAAGTTTAGGGTTGTGTATGTCACCAGAAGGAAAGCTAGAGGATGAAATGTGGGACTGTACAACATTGTAAAGCCTGTTGTGGATGATAAATTTCGGCAAAAGTACAAATATAAGAATGTCCTTCCGTGAATTAGAACAAGTGTATGTTACCCTAGGTGTTAGTAATAGGGTGGAATATTGGAAAATATACACATAAATGAAGTTATGGACTATAGTGAATAGGAATATATTAATATTCTTCCATCACCTTAAAAAAGAACAAATGAAAAAACATTATGCTAAATGAAGGAAACCAGACAAATTACCAAGTATAGTTTGACTCCATTTATATAAAATATAAATATAGATAAATTTTTCTTGATGGAATTAGATTAGCTGTTATGTACATCAGGGAAAGGATAGAGGTATTGAGAAGTGACTGCTAAGGGGAATGGGGTTTTTTTGGAGTAATGAAAATGCCCTAAAATTGACTATGGTGGTAAATGCACAACTCTGTGAGTATACTAAAAGCTATCGATTATACACTTTGGATGGACTGTATGGTATGTGAATATATCCCTATTAAATTGATTTAAAAAAACTCCATGGGGCCAGACAATCTGTATGTTTTATTTGCTGGTATAACTCCATTCCCTCGGACAAGCTTGAGTTTTCATCAGAAATACTTTACTCTTCTACATGTTTTATATCTAAAGATATATACGAAGACTTTTTTACTTAGAGGGAATGTTTGCTAAAGGGGCATACCTTGATTAAATTGAATTGACTTGCATTCAGGCTAATAAGGGTGTGTTATTATGACTATAGGACTGCTGATGATGTCCACTACTTAAAAGAGTGTCCACCATCAAAGCAGATTTTCTAGAGAGAGAAATGTCAAAGAACAATGCACTGAACAACATTAAACAGGCAAGGATGACTTTATTCAAGGACTGCTATAGCAGAGGAGAGAGAGTAGACTTAAACTCCCTTGAAACAAAGGACAACAAGCTTTGTAAGAACTGAGAGTGGGTTGGAGGGAAAGCCCTGGAAATGCTTGAACACTGGGGTGGGTGATCTACTGAAACAATTTGTTTCTGCAGTGTTGGGTGAGGGATTTACTGATGTTATGATTAGGACCACATGCTTCTAAATGTTTTCCATTGTGCTGATTGGACAACCTGATGTCTGTATGGTCTGGGAGAGATGAGGGAAATAAGGAGTTACATTTAGGGCCTCTCAGGTACCTGTGTAGTCTAGGCAGTTTGAGAGGGTGAGAGAGGGAGAGGTCTGGGGTGAGTTTGATATATACAATACATTAGTTAGAGTCTTAAGTTATCGTATTTTCCCTTTTTTACTGCATTCTGAGTTTTTCTTTGCATTCCCAGATTCAAGATTTGATTCAAGATTTGTTTCAAAGTAGTCAGGATGGGGGAGGGAACAGGTAGGGGGACTAGAAGTATAAGGCTGGCAGCTTGGTCAAGAGAATAAAAATGAATCTTTGTTAATCCCTCCTCTTGTTCAAGTAAAACATCACATTTTTTGTTGAACAACTTGGTTGTTTGTTTATATGTTTTTTGTTGGTGTATCACAAGTTGAACAAATTTTTGAGAGGTGTTGGCACAAGGTCAGCTATTTTAGGGTCAGGCATCCTAAAAGAAATGAATGTCTCAAGGAAAAAGAAAAACATTAATATAAAAGATTGCATTAAAGTCTAAGAGGTTGGTGGATGTAAACCTTTCTACTATGTATGTATCACTTCTCCTTGAGCTTCTTGAACTAAAATGCAGATGCTCTTGGTGATGTTTACAGTCATGGTTATTTCTTACATAATGGCATATATGACTAAAGCATTTTCCCAGACTTCTTTAGTACCCCAGAAGCAGCTTCTCTGGGAAGAAATCCAGCCAATGCACGGTCTGCTGCAGTGATGAGTCCTTTGAGGTATATATCAAATCATCAGTTTTTAGCTCACAGTATTCTTTTAGAGCCTGGTAGAAAAAGCCAGTTAGAAGACAACTTAGAGTCTCAAAAAGTTGTGGGCCATCAGGTTTTAGTTTTCAGTGAAAGCAATTCAGGAGAGTGGGAGGAAAATTGAAGTGATGGTTGGGAGAGTTATGGCCAGAAATTGAAGGAAACTGCAGGAATTTTTTTAAAAAAGGTAAAGACTGACGATATGTGCAAAACAATAGGTTATAGTCTGCTGTCCAGGTAGGTGACAAAACCTTGCACTTACCTGCATATTACAGAGGAGGTTCAAAATAGCTCAAAGATAATGAACAGCAATATGATAACCCACAGGAGTGTTATAGTTTTCTATTGAAACATAAAATTTTGCTCTGTAATCATCCTCCTTTTGATTAAAGAGGATTCCAAGAAAGTATTCTTAATTATAAATTTAGGCTAGTTTTATTAGATTTGGCCTGATTATAGACAAGGTGCAGCAAGAAAAATAATTTATCATATTAGGCTTTTTAAATTTGCTATGTTGGAAGCGTTTATAAGGAACCTCAGACTGAACTGTGAAAAGTCTCTCCACTCTAGGAAACCAAACTAACAACTCACCACTAGATTTCACATGCAGTACGTAAAGATTTGGGTAAAAAAATCTAATCGTTCCGTCTGGGAACTCTGTAATCCAGGTACCAGGCTGGTTTTTCCAAGAGGGCTTGTAAGCCGTTGCCCCATAAAGTCAACCTTAGTTCCTTGAAAGTGTCTTAGTTCCATAAGGGGTATAGCTTTTTCTTTCTGGAGTAATAAAAGTGTTTTAAAATTGGTGGCAGTGATGAATGCACAACTCTGTGCTTATGCTGAGAGCCATTTATTGTACATTGATTGGATGGTGTGTGAATATATCTCAATAAAACTGCTTTTAAAAGTGCCTTTGTTCCTTAAAAGCCTTGAGTATGTAGCCAATATTCCAATTATATGCTGTTAGTAAGGAGGCCAATTCTTATTGAAACTATGAAAATAATTACATCACAATGACTGCTTAAGAGTTTCCAAAATCTGGGGGGATCAGAAAGAGAAAAAGACACATTTCTTTTCTTTTTTTTTTTTTTTTAAGAAAAGTTTAATCTGCTAAAGTAATTAGAAGCCTGTACCACACAGTGCCTGGCATTGTCCTTTCAATATTGTTTGAGACAATTCCTTTTAAGGTGATTGCAAGAACCATTCAAAGCTATTCGTAAATGACAAAGGATAAAAGTGTTTGTAGTTACCTTATTACTGTATTATCTAGTATTAGGCAAAGTAGTAGCTGAATAGTGAGCTCATTGACAAATCTCTAGGAACTTTATACAATTTTTGTGACATTTAATAATATTTTACCCATACAAATTTAGCCTAAGAAAAGTTAAACATCTCTATTTGACAGTACATACAACAGATCAAATATACCTAATTATTTCTAGTACCTCTCATTTTACAAGGTCAAAGAACAAATCCTTTGTGATTTTCCAGGGCATTTCTAGAAAATGCCAAAAACAATTTGAGATCAAGAAGACATTATTTTTAGGATTTGATTTGGGGACGGTGAAATATCAAAAGTTGTCAGGAGGTTTAAATGCTTTGTTAAATAGAATCATCTATCACTGTGAAACAGTACTTGTCTTTTTATTTAACCAAAGAGACAAAAAGATTTTTTTAAGTAACATTGGAGGTAGCATAATCTTAAAAACCTTAGTTATTTAAAAGTGAGAAGACCTGGTTTTTTAAACAAGCAAGGACAAAATAAGGTTAACATAAAGTATAGTAAATTAATTTAGTAAGACAGAATCTTCCTTTTAGGCCAATTAGTCAGTAGGTAAAGAAATCCTTTCACAACCTATAATTAAAAGCAGACAAATCATTCAAGAAAATTTGTCATTTTAATAGAGAAGAAAACAATTTCTTGTTTTGCATCAGTATTATTAGGCACTAGAGCTCTTTTTAAAAATATTATAAAGGAATGCATTAAATCTTATCCAGCAATGACCAAAAGAAATAAAATTTCTTTTTCACAAACTTTACAATTTTTCACATCCATTTAAGTTTTACCCTATATTTTCCTCTTTAATATTCTTCAACAACCAGTCTTTTTACTTTGGGACAAAACTGCTCTTTTTTCCTTAACAAAACCACATGCATACCTTGCATTCATAAGCATAAAGTTTTTTATTTTGTCAACTTTATTGAAACGTATTCATAAAGCATACAGTCCATCTAAAGTGTGCTACCAATAGTATTTGGTGTAATCACAGTTGTGCATTCATCAGTTCATTCAATATTAGAGTGTTTTCATTACTCCAAAAATAATAATTAAAAGAAACAACAAAAAAACCTCCTCAGTAGTCACCTCTAAATCTCTGTATGCATCCCCTGCCATACATGCCTGCTATTCTATCTCTGTCTCTAATTTATTTGTATTTATATTTTGTTTAGATGGAGTCAAACAATATGAAGTACCTTTTGTCTTTCACTTAGCATATTTCCTTTTTTTAACCACTGATGGAATATTATTAATATATTATACACCACTGTCCATAGTTTCCTTTGGTTGTATTGGTGCCCAAATATCACCCTGATATTAACATCTTATAACATTAATGTATATTCTATATATTATATATAGAATATTCTATATTATAGGTAGAATATTCTATATTATAGATAGAATATTATATTCTATATTATAGATATAATATTATATATTATATAATATATATTATATATAGAATATGACCTACACTTATTTATCACATGAGGGTTGACTGTGTTATACAGTCCCATGTTTCGTTTTTAGCTTTCCTTCTAGTGATATATAAAACCTTAGACTTTCCCTTTCAACCACTATCATACCCATATATTAGCAATGCTAATTACAAACATTGTGATATGCTTTCGCCATTTCTATTCATTTCCAAAGATTTGCAACCTTTTTTTAAGTTAGTCGATTTTTTTTTACCAATTCTGCACAGCTTTCCATTCTCTAACGTCATTCTATTTTCTGGTGATCTATATTCTAGTTATCAATTCTGTGTATTTACTCTATATATTTAGTTCATAATAGCAGAATCATACAATATTTGTCCTTTTGTGTCTGGTTTGCTTCACTCAACATAATGTCTTCGAAGTTCATCCATGGTATCATATGCTTCACAACTTCATTTCTTCTTACAGTTGAATAATATTCTATTGTATGTATATACCACAATTTGTTTTATACATTCATCGGTTGATGGACACCTGGGTTGCTTCCATCTTTTGATAATTGTGAATAACTCTGCTATGATTATCAGTGTGCAGATGTCTGTTCGTGTACTTGCTCTCAGTTCTTCTGGATATATACTTATTAGTGGTATTGCCAGGTCCCTTGGCAGATCTATATTTAACTTCCGTAGGAACTTAAGGAAGTCGTCCACAGTGGATGTACCATTCAACAGTCCCACCAACAGTGAATAAGCATTCCTATCTCCCCACATCCTTTCCAACATAGTTTTCTGTTTTGTTAATAGTGGGTATTCTAATAGGTATGAAATAATATTGCACTATAGCTTTGATTTGCATTTCTCTAATGACTAGCGATGTTGAACATTTTTTCATGTTTTTTTACCATTTGTAATTCCTTTTTGGACAAATTATTCATGTCTTTTGCCCATTTTAAAAATACAGTCATTTGTCTTTTTATTGAAGAGTTTAGGATCTCTTTAGATACCATGGATATTTAAACCCTTATTGGATATGTGATTTCCAAATATTTTCTCCCATTGAGTCAGCTGCCTTATCTCCCTTTTGACAAGTCCTTTGAGATGCTACAGTGTTTAATTTTGGGGAGGTCTCATTTGTCTATTTTTCCTTTCATTGCCCATACTTTGGGTGTAAGATTTGAGAGACCTTCACCTACCACAGGATCTAGATGTTTCCCTACATTATTGTTTTGGTCAGCCACAGGAGTGCCTTTTGATATATACCAAAGATTGGTCGGTCTTTATAAAGGGTATTTATTTGGGGTAGAAGCTTACAGTTACCAGGCCACAAAGCATAAATTTCTTCCCATACCAAAGTCCATGTTTCGGAGAAAGATGGCTGCCGACGTCTCCAGGGTTCAGGCTTCCGGATTCCTTTGTTCCTGGGGCTACGTTTTTCTCCGGGCTTAGCTCCCGCTTTCTTCACGAGTTCAGCTGAAGACCGTGAGACTCTGCGCTGCGTCTCTCCACAAGGCAGCTGCAGCCCATCCGGCGATCGGCTCACTCCAACATCAGAACTGCTTCTTTAAATCTCCTTCTCCAAATCTCTTCTCTCTCTTATCTAGCCTTCCATACTTGAGACCACCCCCACCAAGGGGCGGGGCTCAACGTCTCACTGATGTGGCAGTTAAAGCCCTACTCACAACTCAATCATGCCCAGATGAACAGACCAG
>PVKH010046001.1:0-10440 GCA_004027955.1 Chaetophractus vellerosus
TGGAATTAGCTTATTAATATAGGACAAATTAGACTTTCAATGCAAAACTATTGTAAGAGACAAATATGGACACTATATATTAGTAAATGGGGTAATTTTTTGAGAAAAAAGAATAATCATAAACATTTATGCACCTAATCAGGGTGCCTCAAAATACATGAGGCAAACACTGGAAATCTAAGTGGAGACATAAATGCCTCTACAATTATAATGGGGGACTTTAATACACTATTATCACCATTAGACATAACGTATAAACAGAGAATCAATAAAGAAATAAATACTCTGAATAATATATTAGAGGATCTGGATTTAATAGACATATACAGAATGCTACACCTAAATACCATGAAATATACATTCTTCTCGAGTACACATGGATCATACTCCAAGATAGACCACATTCTAGGCAACAGAACAACTTTCAATGAATTCAGAAAGATTGAGATTATACAAAGTATTTTCTCTGACTACAATGGAATTAAATTGGAAATCACTAACGGCCAGAAAAAAAGATTAGGCACAAAGATATGGAAGCTAAACAATGAGATCTTAAGCAAACTGTGGGTCAAGGAGGAAATCTCAAAAGAAATCAGAAACTAACTTGAAGTGAATGCAAATGACAACAGAAAATATCAAAACCTATAGGATGAGACAAAGCTGTACTGAGAGGGAATTGCATAGCCATAAATGTATATATTTAAAAAGGAAACAGAGCTAAAATTGAAGATCTAACTGCACACCTAGAGGAATAACAAAAACAACAAACTAGTAGAAAAGAAGTAAAAGAAGGAAACAAAAGAATAGAGGAGAACTACATGAAATAGAAAATTTTAAAAACACACTAGAAAAAGTAAACAAAACCAAAATCTGGTTCATCTAGAGGATCAATAAAATTTACAAACCCTTAGCCAGACTAACAAAGAAAAAGAGAGAGAGCAGATGCAAATACACAAATAAGTAATAATGAAGGGTATATCACCACTAACCTGAAAGAAATAAAGAGCATCACAAGATGTTCTAGTCAGGGTTGTCTCAGGAAACAGAATCAACATGAGATATCTGTTTAAAATATAAGATTTTATAAGAGTCTCTCACATGACCGTGGGGATACACAAGTCCAGGTTCCGCCGGCAGGCTGCAAGCCAGGGGCTCTGATGAAAGACTGATGAAGGGTCCTCGATGAGTTCCTGGAAGAAGTTCGCTGTCAAATGATGAGCTGAGAAATTCTCTCTGAATGTTGAAATCAGTTCCCTTTTATGGCAGTCAACTGAATGGATAAAAGCGTCATCCATTCTTGATCCAGTCTCACTGATTGATGCAGATTCAATCAGCCATCCATGCAGTAAACTCAATTAGCCCAGTGCTTGCTGGACCCAACAGCTGGGCACAATTACCTTGCCGAGTTGACACATTAGCCTAACTATCACACAAGAGGATAATTTTTAAAAGTTTATGACAACAGAAATGATAATTTAGAGGATATGGACAAATTCCTAGAAAATCACAAGCAGCCTACATTGATGAAAGAAGAAATTGATGAACTCAACAGTTCAATTACAAGTAAACAGATAGACTCTGTCATCAGAAACCTCACAACTAAGAAGAGCCCAGGACCAGACAGCTTCACAGGTGAATTCTACCAAACATTCTGAAAAAAGCTAACACCAATCTTGGATAAGTTCTTCCAAAAAATAGAAACAGGAAGAACATTGCCTAACTTATTCTATGATGCCAACATTACCCTAATACCAAAATGCAAAACAAGGATGCCTCTAGAAAGGAAAATTACACACCAATATCTCTAATGAACCTAGATGCTACAATCCCTACAAAATACTTGCTGAATGCATTCAACAACATAGAAAATGAATTATACACCATGGCCAAGTGGGTTTCATCCCAGGCAAGCCAGGATGATTAAACATAAGAAAATCAATCAATGTAATACACCACATAAAGAGATGGAATGAAAAAAAAATCACATGATCATCTCTGCAGATAGAGAAAAAGCATTCAACAAAATAAAGCACTCTTTCCTGAAAAAAAAAAAAACTGCAAAAGATACGAATAGAAGGAAACTTTCTGAATATGATAAAGGTTATATATGAAAAACCCAGAGCCAACATCATCTTCAATGTGAAGTCCTAAAAACAGTCCATCTAAGATTGGGAAAAAGATAAGGATGACCATTATTTAACATTGTCTTAGAAGTACTTGCTTGAGAAGTGAGGCAAGAAAAACATAAAAAAAAGACATCCAAATTGGAAAGGAAGAAGTAAATATTTCACTATTTCCAGACAACATGATCCTGTACATATAAAGCCCTGAGAAATCTACAACAAAGCTTCTAGAACTTATAAAGGATTTCAGTAAATTCACAGGGTATAAGATCAATGTTCAAAAATCAGTAACATTTCTGTGCACCAATAATGAGTAATCTGAGGAGGAAATCAATTTAAAAAATCATTTATACTAGTAACTAAAAGTATCAAATATTTAGGAATAAATTTAAATAAAAATGTAAAGGACGTATATAAAGAAAACTACACCATGTTGTTAAAGTAAATCAAAGAAGACTTAAATTAATGGAAGAATATTCCCTGCTCATGGATAGGAGGTCTAAACATCACCAAGATGTCTATCCTACCCAAAGTAACCTACAAATTTATTGCAATCCCAATAAAAATCAACATGGTATGTTTTAATGAATTGGAAAAACTGACTACAAAATTTATTTGGAAGGGTAAGAGGCCCTGAATTACCAAAGAAATATTAAAAAAGAAAAATGAAATTGGAGGTATCACACTACCTGACTTTAATACATGCTACAAAACTACAGTGGTCAAAACTGCATGGTATTGGTACAAGGTTAGATAAAATGACCAATGGAAAGGAGTTGACATTTCTAATCTAAATCCTCACATAGAAGGTCATCTCATGTTTGACAAGGCCTCCAAGCCAACTCACTTGTGAGAGAATGGCCTTTTCAACAAATGGCACTTGGAGAACTGGATACCCATATCCAAAAGAATGAGAGAGGAACATCATCTCACACCTTCTATGGAAATCAACTCAAGATGGATCAAAGATCTAAACATAAAAGCCAAGACTGTAAAGACCTTGGAAGATAATATAGTGAAGCATCTACAGGACCTTGCAATAGGAAATGGTTTCATGAACTTCAAACCCAAAGCATGAGCAGCAAATGAAAAAATAGATAAATGGGATCTCCTCATAATTAAAAGCTACTGCACCTCAAAGGATGGTATCAAGAAAGTAAAAAGGCAGCCTATCTAATGAGAGAAAATATTTGGCAAACATATATCTGATAGGAGCCTAATATCCTGCATATATAAAGAAATCCTACACCTAGGAAATAAAAAGACAAACAACCCTTTTAAAAAAAATGAGCAAGTGTCCTGAAAAGACACTTTGCCAAGGAAGAAATACAAATGGCTAAAATGCACATGAAAATATGCTCAACACCACTAGTTATCAGGGAAATGCATATCAAAACTACAATGAGATACCATCTTACCCCTATTAGACTGGTGGATATTAAAAAAGCAGCAGACTGTAAGTCTTGGAGAGAATGTGGAGGAGTGGAAACCCTGATCCACTGCTGGTGAGATTGTAGAATGGTCCAGCCAGTGTGGAGACAATTTTGCATTTCCTCAAAAAATTAACTATAGGAACTTCCATATGATCCAGTGATTCCACTGTTGGGTATATACCCTGAAGAACTGAAAACAAAAATATGAACAGATATATGTGCAATAATGTTCATAGTGGAATTGTTTACTATTGCCAAAAGGTGGAATCAATGTTGGTGCCCATCAACAGATGAATGGATAAACAAAATGTTGTACATACATACAATGGAATTTTACTCAGCTGTAAGAAAGAATAAACTGCTAACACATCGAATAACATAGATGAATCTTGAAGACCTTCTGTTGAGTGAAGTAAGGCATTGAAAGATGAAAAGTACATGATCTCAGTGATATGAATTAAGGAAATTGAGCAGTCTCAGGGAGCTATTTTCCATAAGATAGGTTTACAAGAAATAAAAAGAATAGATAAGGTTGTGAGCCATCACCCATACAGACATAATCTATGGTAAAGTGATAGAGTGCAATTTCATATTGAAGGGATAGGACAGGAGGTTAGTGATATTAATGGGTTGGGTGGTGCAGGTTTGATGGGCAGGTACATTGGGAAGCGTGGGTTAGAACCTCCAGGATACTGGGGGGACAGTTGGGAGAGGGACCAGGTGAACACTGAGGATTTGTGGGTATGAAGTTGAAGTACAGAAAAGGGAATGCCCCTATGGTAATATGACAAGGAAGGGTCACTGGTTTAGGGTGTTTGTTTGGGGGAGCATTCTGGACAGGGCCCAGCTGGAGCAGGCATCTAGTAAGTGTGTGTGTTTTCATTTTGTCATAATGTGTTGTATCAGTGGTTGGAGACCCACATAATGAGTGGGAAGCTGTTGGTCTCCCATCTTTGGGAGGGCCAATTTATTCAGAACCAGTTTGTCAAAACCTCTTGTTCCATGTAACTATGAATCTTGTCATGCAATGAGTCAAGCCAGGTGACATCATGGGCCCTTGTGGGATGAGGAGAAAGGAATAGAATAGATCAAACAGAGGGTATTTAATGGTCACTAGAAATATTCTTCATTACCTTATAGTGATAGACACAGGACATGGTATGTAATGGTTTGGCAGTTTTATTTAATTATGAATTCCAAAAATATAAATTTGATTATGCTTGTAAACTGATCTGTTCATCTGGGCATGATTAGGTTATAATTAGTGTGTTAACTGCCAAGTCAGTGGGATGTTGAGCCCCACCCCTCAGTGGGTGTGGTCTCAAGTTTAAAAGGCTAGACAAAAGGCAGCAGTGATGAGAGAAGATTTGAGAAGCAGTTCTGATGTTGGAGTGAGCCGTTGCCAATTCCTGTGGCTGACTAAAACATGGCACATATCATCAAAATTTATAAAAATGTACACTCTAAAATGTAAATCATAGTGGAAACCATTGACAATGTTTAGTAACTATGTTTCACTATTTGTATATCAGTTATAACAATGCTACCATCTGCATATAAAAAGTTATTTATATGGGGGGCAGGAAAGGAGGAGGATGTTGGGTACATGAGAGTCTCCTTTATTCTGTGTGTGACTTTGCTGTGACCTAAAACTTCCTTGTAAACAAAATGAAAAATAGTGAGACACTGTGGACTGAGAGGAGGAAGGTGCCACAGTACAGCCTGGAGACCAGATATTGCAGTGATGAAAGGAAAATGTTAAAATAAATATTTTATATTTTTCAATTTTTTAATATCCCAATCTTTTAATTTTCCTTTTTTTAAAATTTTTTTATTTCTATTTATTTTTATCTCTTACAGTTAAACTTATCATTATTAGTCCATTTTCTATTAATTGTATTTGGCTAATTTAATGGTTTCATCTTTGTACAAGCTTTGTAACACAGATGGGTTACAATTTGGGTGGGGGAGGATCATTGGTGTGGGGTGTCAGGAATGGGGGATGCATGGAAGGAAGTTCACTTGAACATTGATATAAGGTATATGATAACGTTCAAATGTTCATGGGGCATTAGAACAGTGGGTAGAGTATCACTCAATAATTGAAGTACACTGAATTCCCATCCTGGAGAGCTCTGCCACATTCTCTAAGGAAGCAGCACAGTCCCCAAGTGCAGGGACAGTTACTGGCAAAGGAGGATGACCAACTGATATGCCCTTGATATTTTTGACTAGCCTTGTGATTCTTTGCTTTTGAAATGGAAACTTAGCTTATTGTTATGAGGTGCTTTAGGGTTGCCACCTTCTTGCTCGAATGTGGCCTCTTTCTAAGCCAAACTCAGGATATGAATGCAATACCTTCCTCCCAGAGTGGGGCATGACTACCAGGGATAAGCTTCCCTGTCATGGAGGGATTGCTATCAATTGCCAAATGGCAATGTGACAGGAAAAATACCTTGAATAAAAGGGGGGAAAGGTAAAGAAAATTAGTTTAAATGGCTAAGACACATCAAAGTGAGTTGGGAGGTCATTCCAGAGGTAATGCTTATGCACATCTCAGTAGGATCTCATAGAATTCCAAAGTGGATATCACCCCCAAATAGTGGAGCTCCTGAGGGGCTCTTGAGACACCCAGGTCCTATGTCAGGGCAGACAGCTCCAGATTTTTGTGCCTTACCAGTGTGCCATACTTTGGAGTTTGTGCTCCTGAAAGTGACAAGGTTGGACTCAACTATGCCTTCCCTGCACATGGCCAATCTGTCCCTTCTATTGAAACCTATACTTTTTGCTAGAGTTTGTAGGTGTATGTCCAAAGACTTGAATCTTTGGGCTGTCCATGTGCCAGCTCAGCTCAGAAACTCAGTGGAACAGGAATTCCTACTCTACAGCTCATTGGACTCACCCAGGATAACTTGTGTGGAGATGATGATGGACAATGGCCATCCCAGGGTTATGGAATCTGCAGCTGTATGCAGGATAGTCCCATCGATCTTCCCCATGTGATATAAGTACCCTCTCACTTGGAGGTTGAGTGGACATCACTCTCCCAGACTCCTCAGGATTGGGGCAAGAGCTATGGACTAGAATGGGCTTACTGGTGTTCTACTATTGACATATGGTGATTGAAGCAATGGAACAAGTAACAAATTGATGTGGAGCCAGTGGCCACTGGAGGCTCTGGGAGCAAGGAGAGGGAAAAGCACTTGAAATACAGGGTCTTTTTTGGAGGTTGGGAATTGTCCTGAGTGACATTGCACTGACAGATATAGGCCATTTTATATCATCATATAATAGGCAGAACTGTGTGAGAGTGAGTGTGGTCTACAATTGATCTATGGTCCATGCATAATGGCAAAGCCCCAGGGTGTATATACCAATTGCAATTAATGTTCCACACTAATGAAGGATTTTTATGTGGGAGGTTTTGGGATGTGTGGGAGGTGGAGCATATGGGAATCCCTATGTTTTTCATGTAACATTTAGGTAATCTAAGTATTTAAAAAAACGAATAAAAAAGGAAAAAAAAAACTAATAACAAACCCAAAATCAAGGGCCCATGTTCAATCTGACCAATGGCATCTACAAAGATATACCTATCATTATGCTTTACCTTGAGAGACACAATGATTTCCCCCTAAGATATGGAACAAGAGAAGTATATCTGGTCTTATTTAATATCTTACCAGCAAATTTAGCCAGTGCAGTAAAAAGAAAAATTAAAAGAAATGTATAATAACTGGAAAGAAAAAATATTCAGATATCATGAATGAAAATTCTATAAAATCAATTTTAATGCTACTAGAATTAATAATTGAGTTAAGCAATGTCACAGGAAACAAAATCAATATTCAAAAATCAGTTTTTTATCTTCATATTGACAATGAACAAGTTGCAACTGAAATTTGAAAGCCAATATTATTTATAGGGGAACGAAAATACATCACCAACCTATAGCACAGGGACTAACATACAGTGTATGCCACAAAAATAATATTTTCTGAGTGAGATCAAGAGAGAGAAATATAGAACAGGTCAAAACATTTTTATAAATTAAAAATCCAATCCTCAAATTCATATGGAATAAACAATACAATCTTGAAAATGAAGAAAAAAATTGGAAAACCTATACTTCTAGTATTCTAAACTTACTGGAAAGATAGTGTTGCATTAGCATAAGAATAGACATATGGATGTATGGTATAAAATTAAGAGGTCAGAAATAAAACCTGACAGCTATGTTCAATTTAATTTTGGCAAGGATCCCAAGTCCGTTCAATGGGGAGGGAATAATCTCTTAAAGATATGGTGCTGAGATAACTGGTTAGTCACATCCAAAATTAACGAAGTTAGACCCATATCTCCCATTACATACCAAAAATACTTCAAGAAGAAAAATAATAAAACCTTTTAAGATACAAAAGAGTATGTATTCACTACCTTGTATTCAGCAAATAATTCATAATTATGATATCAAAAACATGAGGAACAGTAGAGAAAATATGCTTTGGACTTCATCAAAATAAATTTTTGTGTATCAAAAGACATTATATATTTCTGATACAAGTCTCAACATGGGTGAACCTTGAAAATACTATGCTAAATGAAATAAGCCAGATACAAAAAGACAAATAGTTTAAGATTACATTTATATGAGGCAGCTAAAATAAGCAATTTCACAGAGATATAAAATCATTTCTCAGGGGCTAAGGTAGGAAGTAATGATAGCTATTGCTTAATGAGTACAGAGTTTTAGTTTGGGGTGATTAAAAATTTTGGTAATGGATGTTGGTAGTGGTAGCCTAACATTGTAAATGGAAATAATGGCACTGAATTATAAACTTAAAAATGGTTACAGTGGAAAAGTTTGTTATTTCCATAACTGCAATAATTTTTAAAATCTTAAATGCAATATCTTATGAAAACCTACATCCACAAAAAATCTGTACACAAATATTTAAAGTTTTCTATATAACCACCAAAATTAGAAACAGTCTAAATGTCCTTCAACTGGTGAATTAATACATAGATAAAATACATCAATACCATGAAATACCCAGCATTAAAAACATTTTTATAAAGTAAAAATCCGACCCTCAAATTCATATGGAATGAACAAAACAATCTTGAAAATGAATAAAAAAATGGAAAACCTATTCTTCTAGTATTCTAAACTTACTAGAAAGGTAGTGTTGCATTAGCATAAGATACATGCTACAACATCAAGGAAACTGAAATGTATTATGCTAAGATATGTTGGACCCAAAGGCTACCTACATTTGATTTTTGAACTTTAAATGACATTTTCTGGAAGAGGCAAAAGTACAGGGACAGAAAATAGATCAATGGTTGCCAGAGGTAGGGTGATATAGAAGAAGCTGATAACAAAAAGGCACAGGAGAATTTTGGGAGGTGATGCAACTGCTCTATATGTTGATTATGTTGGTGGTTACATACCAGTATGTGTTTGTTGAATCCCCTATAATTTTGTGTAGCACTTAAATAACCTAAATAATTTTTTAAAAAATAAAAATTATATATTAAAAAAGGGTAAACTTGTAGGGTTGCTAGATTTGTGTACTCTCTTGATTTTGGTGCTAGTTGCATGGGTGTACACATATGAAAGTACATAAAGAATTGAGTATTTAAATATATGCAGTTAATCAAACATCAATTAAACCTCAATAATCTGTTTCAAAAAGTAGATATATTGGTAAGAAGGGAGAGGGGAAGGCATAAATAATGATACATGATGTGTTCAGAGTCTCCTGGAAAAAATTCCTGAACCCTGGTCCCCTCCACATTATTCAGGTAAGTACTAAAATGCAGCCACACAGAGAGTAGCCAGGGGCAATAATAGAAAGAGAAGATGCTGCCATATGCACTGTCAAGTGACAGAAAAGCCAAGAACCAAGGATCACTGACACCCAGACCCAGAATTCCACAGCCTTTGGGCAAACCATAGCCTTGCAGATACCACAGTTTTGCACATCTAGCTTAAAAAACAGAGGCACCAGGAACCAAACCCAGACATTCCATGTGGGAAGCAGGTACTCAAGTGCATGAGCCACATCCACTCCCCTCATCTGTATCTTAATAATAAATTACAGACTGCTAGATGGCATTGGTTTAGGTGGGCACTCAACATCTCTCAGGTGGAGGATGGCTGATTGGGGATGGGATCCTGCCCAGGTGGTTTTATCTGGGAGGCTGAGGAATGATAGTCTTGGGTGTATAGATCTGGAGGGAGCTGGACAGTCAGGTGGACTGCTCAATATAAAATTATGAGTTGTTTTTTCCCCAGCTGGAAATGCAGATGGCTAAACCCCAAACTCAGGGTGGGGGACTGGGTGGCCCTGACTCCCACCAGTGGTATGGTGAGGGGGAGCATACTCTGAGAGTGGGAAGGTTCTGGCAAAGGGTGGAAAGAGGTTTCCTTTCTGTGGGTTTGGTCACCAGGGACTAGCAGTTTTGGGGAGTGAATTAGCCAGGTGGAAGTGGTGCCAGGATGACAGGAGAGGCCAATCTGCTGTAGTGGCTGATTGACCTAACCACCATGGGACATAGAGGCTAGGCTCCGGAAGGGATGGAGCCAGCAATTTTACAATTCTGTGCTGAGTAACACAGTCTCAGCTACCCTGGAGCAGTTAGGCATTGGGAAGTAGTTGATAAGCTTCCACAAGCCTATTTGGGGTCCCCTCACAGAAGGGGGTGGCCCAGAAGATGCATTCTTTTAGGATTCTTATTTCATAAAAAAAGAGAGAGAAAATTATTGACTTAGCTTAATTGCTAAATTCTGCCTCAAAGCCTACAGAGAGAAGGCTGCAGGATAATTGATTAATGAAAGCAGGCTGATAGGCTCCACAAGGGCCCAAGAAGGAAAGCTG
>PVKH010046002.1:0-10440 GCA_004027955.1 Chaetophractus vellerosus
CTGAGATGTGCCAGAAAGGCAGGTGGGACCAGTTTACAGTGGTGGGTGTGCCCTAGATATCTGATGAATACCTGAATGTGTGTGCAAATAAATGAATGGCAGAGAGGTAAGAAAGTGAAAGGACTCTAGGCAGAGGAGTCTGTATGTGCAGAGGCAGCATCACTGGAGAGCTCACACAGTGGCTGGAATGGAACGTACATCTAGGGAAGCCGCAGAAGGTAACAATAAAAATAACAACACTAACAGCCAGCATGTTAACTCACATTGCCTGGTAGTTAAGTCCCAAGCTCTGTGCTAAGTACTTTATATCTCATTTCATCCTATAAGCTATTATTATGATGCCCATTTTACAGATGAGGGAACTGGGGCTCAGAGCAGTTAAGCAACTTGCCCAAGAACACAGAGCTCGTAAAAGGCAGGTAGGTGCAAGACTCCAACCTGCGCCCATCTGACTTCAGGGCCCACCCCATGCAGGAACTCAGGGCTTACACTTTGCTCTGTGGCTGATAGGGAGCTCCTGCCTGGAGCCATGCCTGGGAGGACCCATCAGGAAGCAGTGTGTGGGCCCTCTCTGTAACCCCAAAGGGAAAAGTTAAGTGACCCACATACATACCCTAAAATAGAATTAGCCCACACAGCTATTTCTTAAAATAAAAACTCCAGATGGAAAGTTTTTATTGCAGGCTGATGACACAAGGGAGAGTCATCATTTTGGTAAATATTTCCCATTCCTAAAACATGGCAAATTAACCCACATCAAACAGGCTCTTTCCATTTATTTAAAGGAACAGGACTGTTTTCTGTATACTGCTGTTGGTTTCCAACATGCAAACAAACAAAAAAAGAATCTTCGGTAACTCTCAAGAAAAAGGTCAATTATTAGGGTATCCATCAGAAGCCAGGGGAACACAGCCCTCCTGGAGGAAATCTGAGTGCTAAGTTCATTGGCACCCGAAAAGCTCCAGCTGCTGTGACAGAGCGTGGGAGGGGGGCACCCCCACTGTGCAGGCCCAGGGGCTTAGAGTTTAGTAGGCGCCCTACAGAGACCAACAGCCCATCAGCAAGGCACACCAGGAGTGAACCCACGGGAACCAGCATCATCCCACGGCTGGTGTGCAGGTGGGAGACACACACACACACTCAAATCTATGCTGCCTCACAACAACCCAAACGTGTTCCATTCACTGATAGATCTGAGATCTGTCGAGTTTCACTGGAGCCTTTGCAGTTTACAGAGATGGGAACAGGAGCTCAGAGAAGTCCTATTGCCCAAACCACACAGCCAGGGTGAGGCAGACAGAGTCCGCCCGAAAACACAAGTCCTCGGGCCCCCATCCAAGGCGCTCTTTCCAGTCCACAGTACTGATTCTTCCTGAGAAATTTTTCTTCTTCAGAAATAAAAATCAAAGAGAAGAAGCAGGCACACACATACATACTATCCTTAAAATCTGTAAAAATAATTGAATGCATGAATCAAAGTTCAACATGACATTGTCCTTAATTAATGATGCTCTCCCCATATTTTTCTCTCTTTGCATTTGCTTTTTAAGAACAGGAAGAGTTAAGCAGAGTGACTGAATTAATTCTGAATTTCTTGCCTTTTAATAGTTGGTGTCACCACCTTCATGTGATTCAAATTTAGTTGCTTGCATCTAATTGAAACATTGCACACAAAAAAAGGTAATTTGACATCCAAAGGAGGGGGGTGGGCAGAGAAAAAAGGGACATATTACTTAACTTTGTGATGATAATTACCTGAACACAAAGACACTTACAAGAACATTCTACATTGGATATCATCCAGAAAAATTAAACCTATGTTGCAGCTTCAATACATCTGAATACTAGAAATTGGCAGAAAAACATCTATTCTATGAATAATAGCCTCTACAGTCCCTAAGGACAGCAGTACATGAATTAAATTTAAAAAAAAGAAAAAAGAAAAAGAAAAGAAAGTAAAAGAAAAAAATAGAGTCTCGAGCCTTTTCCAAAATGGTGCTAATGCACCGCTGAAACTTAATTTTATAATTTACTGGCAGTCAAGATGGCAGGAAATAAAATAATTTGCTATATTCTGTACAACAAACCCTGCTTTTCCTGGGAAGGGGTAATTATCCCCATGGAAAAAAAAAAGAAAGAAAAAAATACGCCATCTCATATTAGGCTAAAGTCTCATCAAGAAGAGAAAAAGTGCCTCATTACACGTAATTACCAGAGAATTAGAAACATCATTTAACTAAATGAGCGAATAATGCTCAGGATATTGAAGAAACTTGCCTGCACTTCTGCAAAGCACTCTAAGTCCCATTACAAAAATTGCCCCTCTTTAATGGAATAATTTTAGGCCTTGTCTGCCTTGCTTTAAAAATAAAGAGCCTCCGAGAGGCAGAAAGAGGCTGGAACTGCCATAAACAACTGTTGAAAGGGACTGAAAAGAAGGCGCTGTCTCTCCTGGAGACCAAGATTCGGAATGACTCATAATCTGCCATAATCACGAAAATTAAACCTGAGGACTCGGGAAAAAAGGGGGGGGGGGATTACCCCCTTTTTAATTGTACTTCCTCAAGTCTGTGATGTACTTGTGAGTATGTATTAGGGCTAAGAGATGAAAGATTTTCAGGTTCAGGTACAGCTTTCCTGCTCTAATACAAAAGCAGTTACAGCCATTGGATGGTCTCGTAAAAAATAAAATAAAATGCTAACATACCTGCAGATTGATGTTTATGGCGGCTTAATGCAATGATTTTCTAGCCACTCAAAAGCCTCCGGGCTTGGGTTAGAATGCCCTCCCCCTTTTCTCTTTGCTTTTAATATTTGTCAAGATTTAGGACCAAAGCAGTGAATTGAATATAAGCACCCCCGCCTCCTGCAGCAATCACCTTTACTCACACAGGGACCCAGCAGGGTTTGAAAGGGTTTTGAGCATGGCAGCTTCACCATAACCTCATGATATTAGAGCTAGTAAAATTCAGATAGGAATTAGTATTTGTCAAATGATTAAGAAACAGCAAAGAAGAGTCCAAAGGGGCCACTTTGAAGAAGAAACCAGGGTCAGGAAGGGGCCGCAGGATCATTCTGAGGAATATCTAAGAAGGAGACCTAAGAAGGAGCTACCCCCAACCTCAAATGAGGATCAAACCCCTTCCCCAGGACAGGCACAGCCAAGGCCAAAATTGTGCCATTCCTTGGCCATGGAGCTTCAGCCATCATCACCTCCAACCCCTCGTTTGATAGAGGAAGAAGCTGTAGCCCAAGGCCACAGAGGCACCCCCCCCCCCAGGGCCCCTTAGGTCAAGTTGGGTTTCATATATGTAAGCCACAGCTGCCTCTCCATGGGCAAGACAGCATTCCTACTTACCACACCATGCCCTTCAGAGGTTCCTGGTCCAAATGCATTCCTTCCCCTTGTTGAACTCTAAGATGGAACTTTGCACTGCTGAAATTTCCAGATGAGAGGGAAGAATTGCAAAGAGGAAGTCAACTTCCTATCGCAAGTAAATGGAACAATGTAGAAAGACACAGTGGTGGCAGCTACTGCTTATCTCATTTAAGGAAGGTAAGTCAGATTAACTGATCACACAACTAATAAGAAGTAGACCTGTAATCAGAACACAGATCCACCTGCTTCCAAAACCCTTTCCCCAGACCCCACAAATGTTGTCTTCTCCAATGAGCATTAACAACTAGTACTAATACTACTACTATTCACCAACATATAGCATTTCAAAATGTTTTTCAAAAATGCTTTCACAGACTGGAAAAACTTGAACAAGGTCTCAGGGAACTAAAGGACCACAAGAGATGTGCAAACATACATGTCATGGGTGTCCCAGAAGGAGAAGAGAAGGGAAAAGGAGCAGAAGGAATATTTGAAGAAATAATGGTAGAAAATTTCCCAACATAGATATCCATGTTCAAGAAACACGACATACTCCCATATGAAAAAAATCCTAATAGACCAACTCTGAGACACATACTAACCAGAATGTCAAATGCCAAAGACAGAGAGAATTCTGAGAGCAGCAAGAGAAAAGCAATGCATAATATATAAGGGATACCCAATAAGATTAAGTGTTGATTTCTCACCAGAAACCATGGAGGCAAGAAGACAGTGGTATGATATATTTAAGATACTGCAAGAGAAAAACTTCTAACCAAGAATCTTATATCTGGCAAGATTGTTTTTCAAAAATAAGGGCAAGTTTAGAATAATCACAGATAAACAGAAATTGAGAGAGTTTGTAAACAAGAGACCTGCTTTGCAGGAAATACTAAAGGATGTGCTACAGCCTGAAACGTAAAGACAGGAAAGAGAGGCCTGGAAGAGAGTCTAGAAATGAAGATTATATCAATAAAAGTAATTAAAAGCGTCAAAAGAGTGGTAAAAATAAAATATGACATTGAATAGACATTTCTCCAAAGAAGAAATACAAATGGCAAAAAAAAAACACATGAAGAAATGCTCAACATCATTCATGATTAGGGAAATGCAAATCAAAACTACAATTAGATATCATTTCACACCTATCAGAATGGCCACTATTAAAAAGACAGAACTACAAGTGTTGGAGAGGATGTGGAGAGGTAGGAACACTTATTCACTGTTGGTGGGAAGGCAGAATGGTACAGCCACTGTGGAGGACTGTCTGGCAGTTACTAAAGAAGTTGAACGTAGACTTGCCATGTGACCCGGCAATACCACTACTGGGTATATAGCCAGAAGAACTGAGAGAGTGACACGAACAGACATCTGCACACCGATGTTCATAGCAACATTATTCACCATTGCCAAAAGTTGGAAACAACCCAGGTGTCCATCAACAGAAAAATGGATAAACAAACTGTGGTCTATTCACACGATGGAATATTATGCAGCTATAAGAAGAAATGAAATTGTAAAGCATATGACAACATGGATGAACCTGGGGGACATCATGTTTAGCGAAGCAAGCCAGACACAAAAGGACAAATACTGTATGAATGCTTACTATAAGCCAAATATATTGTGTAACATATTGTTTGACTCAAAAAAAATTTATATGTATCCAGTACATTTAATTGAGAAATGTATATATTTATTCATCTGTTTACTTTTTAGCTTTTAATTGTTTATATTTTCAATTATTAAATGTACAAAATAAAGTAAAAAATAATAAAGACAATGGGAAGGGTGAAAATGGCTTTGACCAGATTGAAAAATAAATAGGAGATTCTGCACAAGCAAATGAACATTCCGCTGGGCTTAGTAGAAATGTCAGGGAGGGAGGTCAGCAGTGAGAGAATATACTTTAGAGGGAAGAGAAATGTATGAGGATGAGAATATAAGAGAATGGATACCCAGAGGACTTTACATAATACTTTTAATTATGCTTGTTTTAAATTCCTTGAGTTTAGAAATTAAATTAAAATTTAATTTAATTTCAATTAAAAAATAAAAAATATATGACAGATAAAACTCAAATATTCAGGCATAAGCTTAACCAACAATTTAAAGAACTTGTATTCAGAAAACTACAACTCATTGTTAAAAGAAATCAAAAAAAGACCTAAATAATTGGAAGAATATTCCATGGTCATGGGAATGAAAGACTAAGTATCACTAAGATGTCAATTCTACTCAAGTTGATATACATATTCAATACAATCCCGAAAAAAATTCCACCAGCATTTTTTAAATAAATGGAAAACATGATTATCAAATTTATTTGGAAGGGTAAGAGGTCCTGAATACCCAGAAACATCTTAAAAAGGAAAAACGAAGTTGGAAGACTCTCATTTCCAGACTTTAAGTCGTGTTAACTAGCCACAGTAATAAAAACAGCACAGTACTGGCATAAAGACAGACACGTAGACCAATGGAACCGAATTGATGGTTAAAAAACAGACCCCCCACATCCATGATCAAGTGGTTTTTGAGTAGCCTGTCAAACCCACCAGCTCGGGCAGAACAGTCCATTCAACAAATGGTGCTGAGAAAATTGGATATCCATAGCAAAAGAAGGAAAGAGGACCCCTATCTCACACCCTATTAAAAAAATTAACTCAAAATGAATCAAATACCTATATATAAATGCAAGAACCATAAGACTTCCAGAAGAAAATGTAGGAGAATATCTTCAAGACCTGGTGGTAGGTGGTGGATTCTTAAAGGAGATAAGAGGAGGACTGAGATGGGCAACTGATATTTAATGTATGTAGAAGTCTTAATTAGCTTTACTGTTAAAAGTGTAGAAATGTACAGAGTTGATGGTAACACATTATAGTGAGTAACAGCTGGTTTTTAAATGGGGATGTGGGTGAAAATTGTAGTCTAGGGATGTAAATGCCAATTGACAGAAAGCTAGAGAATAACCTTGGGACTGAATAGCACAGTAAACCCAGAGGTGGATGAGAATTGTGGTTGATGGTACAGATGCAAGAGTGTCCTTTGTGAGCTAGAGCAGATCTACATACATCAGTATTGCAGGGTGGTGGGAATGTGAAGAAGCATAGGAAAAATACAACTGGAGTGACCTATGAACTGTGGTTAACAGCAATACTGTAATATTCAAGCATCTATGCCAAAGATGTACTGTGCTGATAATGGGGGAGCATGGAAAATGTGTGCCAAATGTATGCTGTGGACCTGACAATAATCAGATGATATTATCTCATAATCTGTAACAAATGTTCCTCCAGGGTGTGTTGCGTTGATAGAGGGGTGTTGTTTGGTAATTCTGCACATGTGCATGATTGTTTTGTAAGTTTACAAATTCTGTCATAAAAATATATTTTAAAAACAATAATAGGGTGGGTTGGGGGGGGATATACCAAACGTAAGATAAGAACTATAATTAGTAGTAAGATTTTGACAATATTCTTTCATAATTTGTAACAAATGTCTCACAACAATGCAAGGTGTTGGTAGAGGGTTGATGTATGAGAGCCCTGTATGATGTTATGTATGTTTGCTTTGTAAGTTCACAACTTTTACTATACTCTTATTGTTTATGTATGTTCATGTATAAATGATATAAAAATAATAATAATAGGGTAGGTTGGGGAAAATACTTTGGTTAGCAGTTAATATTTTCAGGATACTCTTTAATCATTAGTTTAAAATGTTTCACAACAATGCAAGGTATTGGTGGTAGGGTGAGGTATGGGAGCCCTGTATGATGTTATGTATGTTTGTTTTGTAAGTTTATACCTATTATTATATACTTATTGTTTATGTATGTTCATGTATGAGTGATATACTTCAATAAATTTTAAAAAATAATAAAATTTAAAAATGCTTTCACACCTGTTATCTCCAATGAAGTAGACAGCACAATCTCTATTTCATACCAAAACATGAAATAATCTGGGCAAAGTCATCCTGCCACTAGCGGCCAAGACCAGTGACAATTATCCCTGATCGGGTGATCATATCAGTGATGGTAGTACAACAAATTCTGAGAGAAGATCCATCTGACCAAAGATTTGCAAACATGATCCCATTGATTCATTTCATCAACTCAATTTTATTTTCTCAATGGCAATACCAGGGGACAGTAAATATTTGCAAGACTACTTTTATTTTTCTGTTTCTGTCAGATCATCTATACTGCTCCATTAGGAAACCAAACACATGTTAAATCACATGATCTAGCTAATCAAGGTAACACAATAAGCTCACAGTTTGATTACTCCTCTGTTCCAAACACCACAGCAATGAAAGCTAAAAATATAAGAAAAAAAACATAGAGTTGCACTCTAAAACAAGATAAACATTTCTGTGGACTTGAATAGCAGGTGTCTGGGGATGGAAGCAGGAAGCAGCAGCAGGGAGTTTGATTCCTGCTGGGTAAAAGCAGACTAGACAGGGAAAGGGAAGTATAAAAAGAGAAAATCAACAGCAATAACAAAGGACCAAAATTAAAAACCTCCACTCAAAATAAGCCTGTAAATAAAATATTCCAAATCAGCCATTGGAATAAAAATGGAAACATGAATTTACTCAAAATGAAATTAATTTTAATAGCTATAACTATCAAAAACTTTAAATATTTATGTTTAAAATATGCATGGAGGTAAATGAAGGCATAACTTCATTAAAAACAATTCAAAAAATTATGTATCAAAAATAGGCAAATATAAAACAATGGGAAAATTTTTCAAAATAACATAAAATAAAAATAAAACAATGGGAGGTATATATGAAAATCTATGAGAGGTTCTAGAAATGAAATCTCTTTTTGGGAAAATTAAAACTCACTAGATGGAAAAACTTTCTGAAAGAATTAGTAAATTGGAAGAGAGTACTTAGAAACTCATCCAGATCACAGTGTGAAGATAAAACAAAATTAAAATATGAAAAAGCGGGGCCAGTCATATAGCCCAGTGGATAGGGCGCCAGTATACCACATGGGAGGCCCTGGGTTCGGTTCCCGGGGACCTCTCCTAGTGGGCAGACCGCCTTGAGAAGGGCAAGCCGCCATGGGCAGGCAGAGCCGCCGTGGGCAGGACAAAAAGCTGCCACGGACAGGGCAGGTCGCCCACGAACGGAGCGCAGCCAGCCACCTGCGAACTGAAGCGGAGCCGGCCGAGAATGGATTGGAAGCAGAAGCCACCCACAAGCGGGGCAAGGCTGCCTGCGCGGTGACCGGTCTCAGTGCATCGCCGCAACGGGGGGAGACAAAGCAGACAGAGAGGAACACAAGAATGGACACACAGCAAGAGCAAGCAGAAGGGGGGGGGATGTAATAAATAAAAAATAAATCTTTAAAAAAATATGAAAAAGCAACTAGGATACATGGAGGAAGAATTATAAAGCTCCAACATTCACTAAGCAGGAATGCGGGAAGAGAATAAAGGAGGGATGTGGGAAGCAGTGGTTGGAAATATAACATTTCTTGAAAATCTTCAAGAACTGGAGATTTATATTGTATTTTAAGTATCAAGCAGAGATATATAAATAGAAATCCACACCTAGATTCATCATAGTGAAACTGCAGAATATAACAAATAAAGAAACAATCATAATAGCTTCTGGAGGGGAAAAAAGGTAGATAAACTTTAAAGCAGGGGTTCTTAACCTTTTTTGTTCCACAGACCCCTTTGCCAGTCAGGTGAAAACCATGCACCCTTTACTAAGTCCACACTATATTATGTATTTAATAAATATATCACACCCAAACCAACACAGCCCCACAAAAATAATGTTTTTTTGAATTTCAATTCAAGCTCTTGGGCCCCTTGTTAAGAACCCCTGCTTTAAAGGGATCACAATGAGACTCATGTACAGATGTTAAAAAAAAAAAAAAGTTATGATGAGGGGAAATTAATAGTCAACCTAGAATTTTATACCCAGCTGAGCTATCTTTCATGAGTGAGGACTAAATAAGCACATTATCAGGAATACAAAGACACACTTAGATTCTCATGAAATAAACTACTGAAGGAAATATTATGACAAGAAGAGAAGGCAAGGGGCCAGCTGTATCTATCTCTTTTCCTTCTGGGACTCCTGTGATGCATATATTGGTATACTTGATGGTGTCTCACAGGACACCTCAGGCTCTGTTCATTTTTTTCAATCCTTTTTATTTTCTGCTCCTCAAGTTGGACAATTTCAATTGTTTTGTCTTTGAGTTTGCTGATCCTTACTTCTACCTCCTCCAATCTGCTCTTGAACCCCTCAATTGGATTTTTCACTTCAGTTATTGTATTTTTGAGTTCCAGACTTTCCATTTTGTTCTTCTCTATAATTTCTACCATTATTGAAATTCTTATTTTGTTCATATGTTGTTTTCCTGATTTCCTTTATTTTCTTGTCCATGTCTTCCTTTACTTCGTTACTCTTATATATGAGAGTTGCTCTAAGATCTTTGATTAGTAATTCCAGAGACTGTGTTTCTTTCAGATAGTTTTCTTGTGATTCTTTTATTCCTGTGACTGGGCCATACTATCCTGTCTCCTTGTATGTTTTGTAAATTTTTTTGTTGAGAATGGCACATTCTGAGCATTCTAGAAGTCTAGTTCTTCCACTCTTTGTTCTTCCAGACTAAGAACAAGGAGAAAAAAAAAAGAAGGAAAAAGGGGGGAAAAGGGAAGGGAAGAAAGAGAGAGAGAGAAAAATACTAACAAATAGGCAAAACAACACTCACACACACACGCACACACACACACACACAACAAAGAAAAAAAAACAACTAGAAAAAAAAATAATGACATGCACTGCCTCTCCAAGTCTCTTGTTATGTGCTTGTGGAAGTGCTGTTGCCTGGAGGATGGAAACTGAAGTCAGTTTCCATGTTGGCTCCTCAGGGATCCCCCAGACTAACCTTGACCTTCAAGCCAACTTTTAGAGCAGGAGGTTTTCTCTGTCAGCCTTGGTCCCAGCTGGCTGTTCTTGGAATCCAGGCCATATTGCCACAGCCACAGCCATTTCTGCAGCTGCTGTTGTGGAGCTGAACA
>PVKH010046003.1:0-10440 GCA_004027955.1 Chaetophractus vellerosus
TAATTGTTACACCTTCTTGTTGAATTGGCACCTTTATTAGTATATAATTACTTAGTTCCACATAAGAGATTTTGACTTAAAGTCTATTTTATCTTATATTAGTATAGTTATTCTAGCTCTCTTTTGCTTTCTACTTGCTTGATATATGTATTAGTGAGGGTTCTCTAGGGAAACAGAATTGACAGGAGATACTGCAAATAGCATGAAATTTTATAAAATTCTCTCACATGACTGTGGGGATACACAAGTCCAAATTCTGCAGGCAGGCTGCAAACCAGGGGCTCTGATGAAGGTCCTTGATGAGTTCCCAGGAGACTTAGGCTGTCCAAATTTGAGCTCAAAAATGTCTCCCTGAATGCTGAAATCACTTCCACTTTTAAAGCCTTCAACTGATTGGCTGAGACATCACTCATTGCTGATGGCAATCTCCTTGGTTGATTGTAGATGTAATGAGTCATCTATGCAATTAATTCACTGACAATTAAAGTCCATGAAATATCCTTGTACTACAGTTAGCCCAGTGCTTGCTTGACCAAACAGCTGGGCACCATTACCTGGCCGAGTTGACACATTAGCCTAACCATCACAGTATATATATTTTTACATGCTTTCACTTTAAACCTATTTATGTCTTTGAATTTAAGGTGAGTCTCTGGTAAACAGAATACAGTTGAGCCATGCTTTTTATAATCCATTCTGGCAATCTCTGCCTTTTGACTGGAGAGTTTAATCCATTTACAATTAATGTACCTACCTATAATGCAGGACTTTCTCCTACCATTTTGATATTTTGTCTCTGTAACTCTTAGACATCATTTGGTTCTTGATATTTCCATTAATACCTACTTTCATGCTTTTTGATATTTTATATTAGACCATATTGTGTCCCTTCTTGTTTCTATATGGATATAGTTTTATATATTTTCCTTGTGGTTATATGGGGGTAAAATTTAACATCTTAAATATATAATTTGATTTGATACCAACGTGACTTCAGTAGTGTACACATGTACTGTTCCTATAACCTCCCATTTCCCCAACTTTTTTTCTTTATTACAGAAGTTGTGGTTTTCCATAACAATCATGCATAAAATACAGGATTCCCATAAAATACCTAATATTAATACCTTTCATTGTTGTGGAATATTTGTTATGATTGATGATAGCATATTTCCATAATTGTACTATCAATTATAGATCATGGTTCAACTTAGGATTCACTGTTTTTGTAGTGCAGTTTCAGGATTTTAAAAAAATATTGTTTTACCATATATGCAATGTAACATTTCCCCTTTTAATCACATTCAGATATGTATTTCAGTGCTGTTATTTAAGTTCACAATATTGTGTTATTATCACCATCATCCATTACCAAAACTTTTCATCATTCCATTAAGATCCCTGGACATGTTAAGCCTTCATTTCCCATTCCTTACACCCAGTCCATCCCCTGGTAACCAGTAGTCTAGATTCTGATTCTATGAGATTGCTTATTCTACTTATTTCGAATCAGTGAGATCATACAATATTTGTCCTTTTGTGCCTGGCTTATTTCATTCAATATGATGTCTTCAAGGCTCATCCATGCTGCAGCATATATCAGAACTTCATTCTTTTAATGGCTGAATAATATCCTATAATATGCATATACCAGATTTTATTTATCCATTCAACCATTGATGGACATATAGGCTGTGTCCATCTTTTGTCCATTGTGAATAATGCCACTATCAACATTGGTGTGCAAATATCTGTTCAAGTCTCTGTTTTCAGTTCTTTTGGTTATATACCTTGTAGTAGGATTTTTGGGTCATATGGTAATTCTATACTTAGAATTTTGAATAACTTCCAAACTATCTTCCACAGCAGTTACACCATTTTACATTGCCACCAGCAATGAATGAGTGCCCCTATTTCTCCATATCCTTCCCCACACTTGTTATTTTCTCTGCCTACAGAGAGTGGAGGTGGGCAACAATAACCATGCAGAGAGAGCAATATACTTGTATTTCCCATAATTTACCAGCTTTAATGGTTTAACAGTTTTATTTAATTATGAATTCCAAAAATATAAGTTTGATTATTCTTGTAAACTAATCTGTTCTTCTAGGCATGATTAAGTTATGATTAGGGCGTTAACTGCCACATCAGTGAGACGTTGAGCCCCACCCCTCGGTGGGCGTGGACTCAAGTATAAAAGGCTAGACAAGAGGCAGCAGTGATGAGAGAAGCAAATTGAGAGTTAGAGAAGAGATTTGTGAAGCAGTTCTGATGTTGGAGTGAGCCGATCGCCAGATAGTCTACAGCCGGCCTTGTGGAGAGATGCAACGCATAGACAGCCTCATGGTCTACAGCTGAACTTGTGGAGGAAACAGAAGCTAAGCCCGGAGAGAAACGCAGCCCCGGGAACAGAGGAACCCAGAAGTCTGAACACTGGAGACGTCGGCCGCTGTCTTGCTCCAACACGTGGACTTCGGTAAGGGAAGAAATTTATGCTTTGTGGCCTGGTAACTGTAAGCTTTTACCCCAAATAAATACCCTTTATAAAGACTGACCCATTTTTGGTGTATTTCAAAAGGCACCCCTGTGGCTGACCAAAACACCAGCCTTTTCCTCCCACTGTTACCTAGATGCCAAACAGTATTCTACCTGACTCAGAAATTTTGAAATAATTGATTCAGCCAGTACTATCTGTTTCATTGTTATTCTGGGGGAAGGAGTGATTCCTGGAGCTTCCTATTCCTCCATATTCACACCTCAGTGACATTCCCTTGATTTTATAAATGAAGGAACAGATGCTGATAGAGTTAAGCGATTTACTCAAGGCTTACCTAGTAAATGGAAGGGATGATATCCAACCAGATGTACTTTATTACAAAGAGATGTTGATATTGCCCCACAAAATGATCTATAATGATCCATCAACCTCTAAATTCTATGGATATGTTCCTGAATAATGTTTGAATACATTATCTAAATTTTCTCCTTCTACACACTGTTTCTGAAACCATTCTTTAATTATATCTTTAATCTTAATGTTATTTATCAAGTACCTTACTCCATACATTTTGACTGGTGTGGCATCTGCTGAACTTCTTAGTTTGGGTATAATGGTTCAGACATAAAGTTTATATTTTAAGTATTAGCACACTAAATATCTTCTCTGTAGAATGCTCATGCATTTTTTCATTAATGAATTACATGTGAAAAATTATGCAGAAACTTCCCCTGGCCTACTGTTGTCTTTCTATTTTTATATCCTAGGGTGGACTCAAATCCTCTAAAACTGTCATGACTCTGGTTAAATATTGAAAATTTACAGACTTGAGGATCTTGCTTGGCAACCGATGGCTCCCTTCCCTTAGCCTCTGACTTTAGGTATCTAAAGGAGCCTAAAAATTGAATAAATACCCTTTCATTTTCTCTGTAGTATAAAGCGATAATATAATCTGAAGCAAAACTTGAGAAATGGCCTTCTTGCGGAATTGTGTGCTATGTCTGGCTGTGAGGAGCTGAACAGGCTGTTTTGAATAATAAGGATGCTGCTTATAAGAACAATAACTACCCTTTATTTCTATCACATACTTTCTGTACATGGGTGACCTGCCATTGAGTTTTACAATGAAGGTTTCTGGCATCGCACTATGTGCTTTGCACAGATTATAACATTGTGTCCTCATGAAACTCCTAATGAGGCCATTTAACAGGCAAAGAAACTGGAGTGCTCAAAGGTTAAATAACTTAGAAAAGATTGCACAGTTAGGAAGTGCTTGAGCCAGGTTTATTTGATTATAAACCCTGGGTTCTTAAATGGTATACTAGAAAGCCAAAATATTGGACTTTTCTGGACATGAAGATTTATAGAGACAAATGGAGAAAACACTTGATATTTAACTATACTGGAAATTATGAACATTTGGTAACAGTATCTAAATTGAATAGGAATAAATATTGAAATTAGGCAGTGAGGAATTGTGGGTTTGAGAGGGGGAAAAAACAGCAGAACTAAGTGGAATGATATAAAATTAAAAGGAAGGTAATGGGTTAATTCACCATATCACTTAGGAATGACACTGTCCTTTATATTGACATAGATATGCACATACAACCAAGGAAATATATAAAGATTCCTTTCATACACCAGAAGAATGTGTGTTTCTTTCAGGAGAGAAGGGGAGTACTGCTTCTTTGTAACAATGGGCATTATTTCTATCACATATTGAATACTCAGCAAATATTTGACTGGTAATGACTGATGCTCAGAAATACACTTCAGGAAAATGTGGGAGTATTTTATATTCAGATGAGTGCTTCACTAGATGTTTGCTGCCAGCAGTTATTCGTGTGTGATTTGCATTCTTAATTTTTGGTAGGTTGTATTTTAAGGATTTTGTTAGAACCACCATATCAAATAAGCATTATTACAAATGACTAAAAGTTAGAGTTTAGGGGGAAAAAGTGTAAAAATACTTACCCTTATGTTAATTTTTATATCCTAAGTATTATGAGAAAGGAAATTAACCATTGCATTTAATTAGTAACCACTCTCATCTACTGTACATGAGTCAATTATGATGTGATCAATGAACAAGTAGAGCACAGCTTCTCTATTATGTTTCATTCTTATATGTCAAACTTTTATAAAGAACCAAAACCCTTAAGTGCAGAATCGGTGATTCTGAAGCTTAGAGGTAATGTTGGACAAAATCATTTGCAAACTTTGAAGTTGGTAGTCATTCATGTTGGTTTGGCGCTTTACATACCCCTGAAAAAAACATGTTCTTAAAGTCTTTCCTGTGGGTGTGAACCCATTGTAAGTAGGACTTTTTATTGAGGTTACTTCAATTAAGGTGTGGCCCACCTCAATCAGGATGAGTCTTTATCCTATTACTGGAGTCCTTTACAAACATGATGAAATTTAGACAGAGAGAAAGTCACAGGGAGCAAGAAGTAGACAGTCAATGGACCCATAAGAAAGAGGAGAACCTAGCAGAGTCCACCATGTGCATTTCCATGTGACAGAGGAACCAAGGACTGAGAATTACCAGCAGCCAGCCCCAGAATGCCAGTCTTTGGGAAGAAAGTATTGCCTTGATGATGCCTTGATTTAGATTTTCTTTTAGCCTCAAAACTGTAAGCTAATGAATTCCTATTGTTTATGCTGTTGTATTACGTTGTATTTGTTTGAGAAGCCAAGGAAAACTAAAACATCACTCTTCTCATTTCCTCTCTACTCAGTCACACATGAACATCAACATTTTATATTCATTCAAAAATTATCTTCTGTATAATACCAATGGAACTTGCATTGGTTTTACATTACTTAATTGGACACTATTTCTATTTCTTGCAAGGTGAATAAAAGTTTTAAAATTTTATGAAGGAAATACATCTCTTCATAAATGATAATGATAACCTATTACATTGAAGTTATTTCCTTTTATTTGTATCGCTCTCTTCCTACATAGATGTGTGTGTCCATTTGTGTGTTTAAACAAGACCTATGTACTAAAGCCATAAAAAATATTTCTTGAAAGTAAGGAAGTGCTCAAATAAAAAAGCACAACCAAATCACATTAATGGGGCTATGTCAAGCAGAGACAGAAGGCAACTGAAAGAGCTCCCAATGGCCAAAGCTAGAACAATTTAAGCGATAACATAATTAAGAGTAGTATTGGATTTTAACTCATAGTATAGATACATATCCATGAGTCCATATGATATAAATAAATGATTGAATAAGTTAACAAGTGAAGGGAGTAGAGACAAATGCTCAGTGCAGAAAAATTCCAAATAAATTGTGTACATACTACACCCTGAAGGAAAGGGAGTGTAACTTCCCACTCCTTACCAGTGGGCTACACATAGTGACTGCCTTCCAAAGAGTGTAGTATGGAAAGAGAAGAATAAAAGAGTAACTTTACTTTGAAGAAACCTGACAAATACTACTTCAGCTATGCAATCAAGGTCACCATCAACAGTTATACATCATGTTGATAGTATGTACCCCTTGTATAGTGTGATGAAAATGATATTTTACCATATGATCTTCCTTCCCAAACCCACAACCACTGTCTCATCATGAGAAAAATATCATGAGGAAAATTCTGATAGGGAGGTGTACAAAATATCTGACCAGTACACCTCAAAACTGTCAAGGTCATCAAAAAACAAGGAAAGTCTGAGAAACTGTAACAACCAAGAGGAGCCTAAGAAAACATGATATCTAAATGTGATAAGGTATCCTGGATGGTTTCCTGGAATGGAAAAAGGAAATCTGAATATACTATGGACTTTATTTAATAACAATGTATTAATATTGGTTTATTAACCGAAAGAAGCATGCCATAAAAATGTAAGATGTTATTAATAGGGGAAAGTGAGTGCAGGGTGGGAGAGTATACAAGAACTCTGCATTATCTGCTCAATTTTTCTGTAAATCTAAAACTATTCTAAAAATAAAGATTTTGAATTATAAAAAGGGTTTCTTAATGAATTGAGACTACTTTTGAATTTAAACTTTGTTTCCATTTTTACTTTTATAGTCAAAGATTTTGTCACTAAAATAAATAAAGTATTTGTGAGTCAATATAAAATTTATGAAATTCGTAAACTCAGCATATTAGAGTTTGAAGAGACCTGATATATCATTCATATAGGCCAAAGGTTCTCTATGTCCATAGCATTCATCAGAATCTTAAAAGATTTTGTTGGCGCATAAACTCTTAGGAACTACTGCGTTAATCAATATTCCTAAGATTTGTTTCTGTATTGTTCCTGATGAGTTATCAACCAACCTAGACTTGAATGAAAACAAATTATTCCAAGGTAGTCCATATATTTTATGGACCACTTCAGTCATTGTAATTTAGTGTGGAAATAATATTCTTTTTAAAACTGGAACCAAATATACTGCTATTGAGAGCACACATCATGGTGAGTCCTGATATGTACTTTTTGAATGGGAGTAGGTACAGAAAATGAGATCCTCCCTCCACCCCCACCCCCGAAAAGGACATGGTCTTGAAGGAAGCAAAGAAACAGAGCTAGCAAACTGCTCTGAATACTCCATTATCTGAAATATTGGAGTTAAGAGAATGAGCAGCAAAATGGGGGGAAAAGGGAAAAGCAGGGAAGAGAGAGGGCCTAGCATTCCAGAGAGAGGCTGTAAAAGTTAAATACTGCCTGAGAAATTTCAGTGTCAGGGTAGACAAAGATCTTTTAAGAAAGGCAATACAATTTGTACAGTCAAGGATGGAAAATACCTTCTATTTTTATTAACTTCAGCACAAGTATTCTATTTTGAGGAGTAGAGATATTTGGATGTCATTTGGTAGGGCCAATATGTAATAGCCAAAGGAAAGCATACTGAGCTGACTTAGCAGAAATACATACTTAGAATCAGAGAATTATACACCCATCTGAAAATCATTCATTGTGGAGACGGAGTAATTCTGATTCTCCCATTGCTTGGGATAGGGCTTTAGATAGTTTCATTTGATTATCAGAGGAGACAGCATCCCTGGGTAACAGGATATGTCAATAATATCGACAAACTTCTTTTTATAGAGACAATATCCACTTCCCTTTAATTTCTACCCCTTGTTCCTACTTATTTACTTAGACAGTGTCCAATTCCATAACTATTTTCCAAGATAGTGCTATGTGCCAGATATTATTCTGAGTTTTGAGTTTACAGGTAAATGAAGTAAAGTTTCTCTCTTCCAAGAATGTAAAAAAAATGTTGTGCAATTATTTTCAAACTTGATTTAATATATGCCTTTTTATAGGAAAATTAAAAAAAAATACTTTGGACCTCCAGTGTTTTCATAAATTATTTTTTAACCCAATGTTACTTGAATATATAGAAACATAAAACAAAACATAAACTTTCCGTGTTTAAAACATCTAAATGCAACTATAAAGTCAATTTTATGAATTAAAAACAAGGTGCCAAAATCAATATATTTGAATTGCAATGTTGATGTATTAGTTGATGTTTTGGTGAAATTCAATCACCATTTGCCACAAGAATATGGTATGGACTAAAGGGTGTATGTTTTTTGAAACATTGATGTGTCTGAATTCTATATCTTGAATTAGTTACTTAACTGCTTCTCTGCATTCTAATTTCTGTAAATTCATTATTCATTTAACATATCTTGCTGCCTTTAGCATTCTCTTGACTTCACTGTATCATTTGAGGTTTAGTTTACTTTTGTACTTTACTTATTTCTCCACTACAATTGAAATAGTTCTACTTGGTGTCATGACAAAGTTGGGAGAAGAAATTGCATGGAAGACATGCAGATTGTTTTCAAGATCATTATAAAAAATAAAAAAGAAAAGCTATGAGAAAGTTCTAATGGGAACTACCAAACAGGTGAGAATCACCTTCAGGAAACCTGTCTCTTCTCAACTTTGAATGTTATCACACTCCTCATGTAATTAGAAGATTATTTTCAACTCCTTTGTTCTCATTTAATCAATGGAATGCCCACAAGTTAAATCTCACACTTTTGTATCACATATTTGACTTACAGTAATTAACTTTGAATTATTTTATTCTGAAGAACCCCTAGTCTTTGGTTTAAAAAGCACTAACTATAGAATTCAAAAAGAAATATTTCTTTAATGACTTCAGTTTTGTCCAAATTTACCTTTATACAAAGGTAGTGTATAGTCCTGTTACCCAGAGAGGTTCTATTTTGTAGAATGTAATGGAAAACATTTCCTTTTAATCTCAGAATTGAGCCCAGATATAATTTTCTTAACATCATTTAATTGCTCTATCATGAAAACTGCTAGGGAAGCAGACATTGCAGGACCTTCCCCTCCTCTCCGGGCTTGCCCTAATCTGAGCCCAGAGCCCAAATGCTCCCTTATATGGAGGCTGGACATTAAGCCTCTGGCTTGACCTAGATTCCTCATCCATATCAGGGTACTTTTACCTCATTCCAGCTTCATAGTGAATTTCTTTGCATTGATTAAGTGTGTGCAATTTATGGCGCCTGGCTACCCCACTTGCATATCTGTTCCTGGGAGGGAGACTGCAGTATTTCCTACCGTGACGTGAGAGGTGTATGCAGTTCATCGCCCGGCATAGGTCTACAGCAGGGACTCACTGGCCGTTGGGGCTGACACCCACTACTGAAGCTGACCTTACTCTGTCTTTTCTCCTATGAGTAAATACAGCATTGCTCCAACCAGTGCTCCTGCAAGTTGTATCTTCCCTGGTGACAGATGTGTCCGGAATCTTACTCTCGATGACTGGCATTTCTTTGCCATTGCCCATGTGGTTGGCCTTCTCCCCTGGCAGTAGCCCAGAGCCTTGGCTTTGTAAAAACCCCTTAAAGCTAAAGTGATTGAATACATTATTCTAGAAGACACAGTCATATTCAACAACCATAATGACCTGATAGAATATAACATATTTTGATCTGGTAGTCATTCTTTAAAAGAATTCAGCATATTTTAATAATATGTATTGAAGATCACTAAAGGACTTTTCAGATTACTTATGGGGTAGATTAATGTTTTTCTGCATATCATCAAAGTTGCGTGATTATTTATTACTTTATTGCTATTATGTTAAGAATTTTAACATTCTTACTTTAATAAAATTGAGATGCTTCAAAATTGGTAAATGCTTGTTACTAAAACAAATATTGATCATTTCCTTGCTGATTATTTTCTTCAACTTTTGAGAATTGTACATGGCATTCAGAAACTTGGATAGTTTGAAACCATAAAAAGGGCAAGGGGACACCTTAACTCCCTTTCTGAAATTTTCCTCTCACTACTGACCTTTTCATGAAAGAAGAACATGTAACACTTTCTAATTATGTATCCATTTCAAGTACTGCTCTGTGATCAGTCACTGTTGTAAAAATATAGGAAGTTCAGCATGCTCTTTAACAAAGAAAAACCATGTTAACATTAAGTATTCCTGTGTTAGCCTTGTATATTTTTCTATGGGGATCTCAACTATTATTGCAAATGTGTGAAATCATACACCTAATTTAAGTTTAATGTTGAAAATAATGAGACTTTCCTCTTAATAAGTCATCTGCAAGAAAATAAATGGATTATAAAAAATAGAGATGGAGAATTCTCAGTTAAATGAACTTTTATTTTATGGAAATTTTCAGTGTAAAAAATTACTGAAACTTTATTAATACAGAAATTCCATTCATTGTCTCTGAATCATGCTATGGCACTAAAAACAAGCTTTTAAGAAGCCTATTTCTAGAGGTATATTCAAAAGTATACATACTTAGGCATGTCAGAGATCTCACAAACAGCATACTTGAATGGCACAAATACATAAACCTCTGTCATTCTTTTTTTTTTTTTTGGTTACAAATCCCCCCCCCCCCTTTCTGCTTGCTCTTGCTGTGTTCATTTCTCTGCGTTCTTCTGCATCTGCTCTGTTTCCAT
>PVKH010046004.1:0-10464 GCA_004027955.1 Chaetophractus vellerosus
CAAGAGACACATAACAAGGAACACTGTGTTCAGGCCACATCAAGCTGTGTGACCTTGAGAAAATCACTTACCCTCTCTGGGTTTCCGGATGGGAAAAGAATTCAGAGCTTGCCGATGCGCTTCTGCGTCTCTGCTTGCCTGTTACACCTCCCTCCAGGTGCCAGCCCAACGGGGGAGAAAGGAAACGACCCAGAGACCTCACGAAGGGCAGCAGCACATGGGACCGCTTCCGTGCAGGCCGGTGCTGTTTTCTACAGAGTGGAAGAAATCCTCCTCCCCAGTCCATTCGGTCACGGCCTCCTTTCAGGTGCTTTCTGGAAGGTTCTTTGTGGTAGCCGTCACCTGACTCCCTACAGTATGTCATAACAAGTGCAAGCCTCACACCAGATCCTCCACGCAGTCAGGCGTTTATACACAAGAAGATCCAAAACAGCTCCTGCAGCCTGCTCTGTGCTCCCCGAGGGCCTCAGCCTGCACACAGGCTGCCTCCAGGCACACGAGGATGCCTTCCCGAATCCTGCTCCAGCAGCGCCTGCACTCGGGACAGCGTGAGGAGGCGGCCTGGCGACTCCCCTCGGGGCCCAGGAATGTTCTCAAGGATGGGGGCACTCTGGAATATTTTATATATTGTCACCTCTACTTCCAGCTGTGGGAGCCCATTTGCAGTGCATAGGCCACTCTTTTCCCCTATGGAAAATCACTTTGACTTTCAATGTGTTAATTAGCAAAGCCTCCGGTTTGTATGAAAACGGGGCCTCTTCTGAAGGGAGATTCTTTTCCTTGCCCGGCTCCTGCTCAGCCTTCCAGACTCACATTTTGCTACTTCCCTCCTTTTCTGTGCAGCCCCTGCCTGCCCTGCATGCACTCTGAGTTTCAGTCTTGCTGAACGGCTTGCAGCTTCTTGAGTGGTCCTGGCTCCCCTCTCCCCACTTCTTTGCACTATAAGCTCCTTCGGCCTAGAGACTCCTTCACCTGGAGGGAGAGTCTTGAAGAGGACAACTGGCTAGCCATTGGGGCAATAGCGTGCCATCCACCCCAAGCATTTTCAAGTCAAGTCTAGACGTAGCAGGCTGATTGTTAGTAGTTTCTGTTTGTTTGTTTTTTTATCCACTGAATAGTTTTCTGAAGGGCCAGGCAAATAGGAGCCTTCTCCTTCTCCCTGCTTCCCATGGAGCCCTTCGAGGAAGGTGTGCTGGTTTGGCATCTTGGCCAAGAATCAGAGCTCTACGCGCAGCCCTTTGCAGAAACATAAATCCACGCTGCAATGTGAATGGACTGGCTTTTGGCATTCCCCACTGCTCTGGCCCGGCTGCAGCTGGTGTGATTGTTTGGTCTAACGAGGCGGCTGAGCACGCTCCCATTTGTCACCCTGTCATCCTCCGGCGTGCCCGGGGCCCCGGCAGTGGATGGGCTGCGCCCCTGTGACGTTAGGCCTGGCCCAGATCTGGTCTGGATTCCCGCCCGGCTCAGCCGCGTCCCTGCCCCAGCGCCTGCTCCCCGTCCGCAGGCTTTTATTGACTCTGGACGCTGTCAAGTGCCAGCACCTCATCGTTCACAGGCACAGAGCCGCCAGCCTTGGCCCTGTCGTCGGAGAGTTCACTTTGCTAGAACATTCATCACCATCCGCGTCAACCAGGGCTCCGGCGTTTACTCCCTGCTTGTTATTCCTGACCCACATTGTTTCATTAAGTCAGCCTTTCCTGGGGATGGAAGACACTCTGGGAGGGTTTGGCGGGAAGGGGGAGGCAGCAGGGAAACTTGCCGAGTGCCCAGCGCCATCCGAGGTCACTGCCTCGTGGTCCACTCTTTGGGAACAGGCAGCCCCGGGGTCTTCCAGTCTGCCGTGCCCTGCTGTTGAATCACTGAGCCTCACTTCATGAGGGTGGAACAGAGAGGACTTCTCCCCTCTTCACTGAGGGACTTGGTTTCCCCATCTGTAAAATGGGGCTATTTTCTCTGACTTGTGTTGGTTGTTGCAAAGATTCAAATGAATTAGTATTTCTTTGGATGAGTTGCTTCTCAAAGGAAGGGGAAGGCACATGCATTAGGCAGGGAGGGTTTTCAAATCCACATACCTGTCCACCTTTTCACCTGAAAACTTTTGACTTAGCTTCCTAGATGGTCAAGACCTCCCCAGACATGGCCTGGCTTCTTGGCAAAGCGCTGAGGCTGGCAAACTTCAGCCTGCAGACCAAATCCAGTTGCCACCTACTTCTGTACAACCCATGAGCTAAGAATGGTTTTCACTTTTTGAGATGGTTGAAAAAATAATAATAAAAAGATTATTTCATGACATGAAAAATTATGTGAAACTCAAATTTCAGTATCCACGAATAAAATTTTGCTGGAATTGGACCACGCTTAGTTGCTAAATGCATGGCCTATGACTGCTTAGAGTGACAGAGACCACATGGCCAGTGAAGCCAAAAATGTCTATCCTCTGGCCCTTGACAGGAAACGTCTGCCGACCACTGGCTAAGAGCACTGGTTTTGGAGTCCAGCACTCACCGATTGAATCCTGTCTGTGAGGCCCAAAGGGAGTTATAAGACCTTCTAACTTACCCGCACTTACCTTCTAACTCCAGTTGGGTCATTTGCATAATGGGATGGTTTTGTGATGGTTGTGAGCATTAAATAAGACAATGCTACAAAGTTCGAGGCATATAGTAGATGCTTAGTAAGTGAAAGTTTCCTTTTCTTGATTCACTTCTGGAAATCTGGGGCAGGCAGTGTTTGGCACTCAGTGTTTATTCAGGAAGTATCCACAGGGTCTGCAATCACCCAGGGCAGCCTTGTTTACAGGGAGCTCTTGGTTCCCCCAGGCAGGTAATGAGGAACTCTGCCCAAGGCGGGAGACAGGTGTTCTGATAAGAGCTGTGTCCCTGAGTTTGGGGAACACAGAGGGAAGGGTGTTAATTCAGGCTGGGCGATGGGCAAAGCTTCAGAGAAGGTGGGGCCTGGGGATTGGCACAGCCAGGTGGGCACCTGCTTGCCAGGTAGTGGTGGGAGGGAGTAGGGAGGCCATCGCATCACATGATGCAATTGCAGAGTGGAGGAGTTGTGACAGATCGTATGGCCGGCAGAGCCAAAAATATTTACTACCTGGGTCTTTGCAGTTGCAAAGGCGTGGGACCATGTCCCAGCTGCGTTGTGTCCTTGGGCGTGACAAGTTCACTGGGGGAGGGGAGCACAAGATAATGGACAATGACTCCCAGTTACTCAGCATTTATTTAATCCCCATTGCACCCCAGTTATCACCTGCATCATACAGATGAGGAAACCGAGGCACAGAGAGGTTAATCACTTGCCATAGGTGACCAGGGTCCCCAGCCCAGGCTCTTGACCTCAGCACCACCGTGCTGCACGGAAGGGCCTGGGGAAAGTGGGGGGCCATCCGAGGGGTTGAGGAGGAAGCGCTGGGATCGGGGTGTGTTTTGAGAAATGGAGTCTCTGGGTGCACACTGGGTCTTATGGCAGGGCTGCAGTGATGCCAGCTTCCCTCAGGACACCGGCTTGTCCTGTGTGTGGTTAGGACTTAGGGGCTGAAAATAGAGATGTCCCCAGCCCAAGCGCTGAACCTCACTGCATCCCGAGGAACGGGGGGCAGCCTGCCATTCACTTGCAAACCCCACAGACACCACTGTATGATGGGGCTGGAAAGGCCGCCCGCCCCACCTTGCTTCTGGGCGAGAATCTCGGTGCTTTCCTAGCCAGGTGACCTTGGGCAGGTAAAGTCACCTCTTTGTGTCTCCATCTCCTCCTCATCTGTCCAACTGGGGTAACCATGGGGTTCTTAGGAAAGTCCGGGGAGATAGAGCACTTAGAGTTCTTGGAGAGGTGACTGGCCCCTCGGTGAGTGCTCAAAATGAGAGCGTGCTGCCGTCGTGGTGGTGGTTGTTTCCATGCCCCAGTCTTGAGAGCCATTCCTAGGACGTGGCAGGAAAGAAAGCCAGCCGGGCAGCCGAGAGGAGGGCCCAGACCTATCCTGCCTTGGGGTCCACACCGAGTGTCTTGGCATATTGCTAAGAAGGTAGTGCAGAGACTCTGGGCTGTCTCCAGCGAAGGGGCTGAGGGTGTTTGGACACACACACACACACTTGCACACATGTGTGCACACACCCAATCAGGCTGCGGATTTCCTGACCTAGGGGCAGCCCAGGTCGGGGAACCTCGTGGCAGCTGGCTTCACCCCACTCCCACAGGCCCGGGTGGACCTGCTGGAGCAGGTGGCCCAGGAGCACGCGCAGTACAAGGCAGGCGTGGACGAGTTCCTGCTGTGGCTGAAGGCGGCGACGGAGAAGGTGAATGGCTGCCTGGGGAGGGCCTGCAAACTGAGCACCAGGCAGCGGCTGTCGGCTCTGCAGGTAACCCCTGGGCTGCGCCTCGACCTGGGGGCCAGGGGGCCCGCGGGAGGGGTCTGCTGTAGTTTATTTAATAGGACAGGGCCAGGTGCCCAGGAGATCCAAGCATCATGACACACGGGTCCCACGCGAGGAGAGGTGTGGGATCGAGTGCAGAGTGCGTGGGCTAAACTGCTTTGAGCAATGCTCCCAGCCAGAAGGCACCTGCCAGCTCAAGGCCACAGCAACAGGGCTCAACCCAGAGTGATTTCCCCAGGGGATGCTGGCCAGTGCCTGCAGACATTTTTTGGTTGTACCAAAACGACTTTCTCAGGTTGCAGGTCAGTGACATTTGAGGCACAGCCCACCCCTTGGACGGGCCCTGCAGGCTTGAACCTGGGAATCTAGGAATTAGCGTGCAGCATGACATTCTCAGGGCCTCTGGAAAATGCAGTAAATATGTTTTTTCCCTCCTGTCTTTTTCCTTTGGCCCCTACCTCCTTCAGGACATCATCAAAGACTTTCCCAGGGGCCAGGAGTCTTTGGAGAAGCTGCAGGAGGAGTCTGCGGGGGTCACGCAGAACTCCTCTCCTTTGGGGGCGGAGAAGATCGCCGAGGAGCTGGAGGAGCTGTGGAATGTCCTGGAGAAGCTGCGAGGCCTCTGCGAGGAGGAGGAGGGGCGGCTGCAGAGCGTGCTCCAGTCCAAGGGCGCCTGTGAGGACCAGGTCAGGCGGCTGGAAGCAGAGCTCGGGGACTTCAGGAAGCGCCTGCAGATGCTGGCCGCGGAGGGCCCGGAGTCCGCAGCGGAGGCGGGGACTGAGGACGAGCTGGTGGCCCGCTGGAGACGCTACTCGGTGAGCAGCCTGCAGGCCACGGCCCTGGCCAGTCCACATGCTGGCCACATGCCTCCCGTGTTGCCTCTTTGAGCTGCTCCGGGCGATGGGAGAATCGCACTGAGCCTCAATCTCGCTTGCTGGTGTCCCCTGAGGCGCTGGTAATCTTTCTAAGTTCCTGGGGGACAGGGGCAAGTTGGGGGCTTATCCCCATTTTCTGAGTGAGGACACTGCGGCCAGGAGAGACTTTCCCCCCGACACTCCTAGGGCTCCAGGGCGAGTCCGTGGGTAAAGGAGACCAGAGGTGGACTGGGCGGCCAGGTTGGGGTCTCGCAACCACTCCCTTGCCCTGGAGGGTGTACGCCTCCAGCTTGGGGCGTAGGTGAGAAGGCAAAGCACTTAGCACAGGCGGTGTGAGAAGCAAACGCGCAGGGTCCTTGGCAGTGCCAGAGGGGCATGGCTGCCAGGAGAAGGGTGGATTTCAGACCCAGACCTGAGGTCCTGACACTCGTCCCCTGCCTCGTGCAAACTCACGGGGCAGGAGGCTTGACCCGGGGACACAGAGGCTGTTTGACAAGGATCGACAGCACCCCCTACCCCATCTCCCGTCACTGCTAACTCAGTACCACAGTTCCACTAAAGGAAAGACCTCTAAGACGTCACCCCAGACCCCACCTCCCCTCTGCACAGTGGGTCTGTATTCTCGCTCCCTTCCACTGTTTGTCCATGCGCAGAACTGTGCCTGGAGCTGGAAACGGAGCAATGTCCTCTTAGGGTCCTTGTTCCCTTTGGCCTTGACCTAGACCAGGACACGGCAGCGATTGTCTTCATGAAAGGGAGTTGTTTGCAGGCCTGGCTGCCGCAGCTTGTGCGGGAGGTGGCGAGGTACAGGGGGTAAGGGCCCGGACTCAGGAGCCGGCCTGCCCGGGTTCCAGGCCCAGCTCCTCTCCTTGTTACCTGGATGGCTTGGACGGCGCGAAAACCAGGTCAGCCAAGATACACCTGTCTCGGGGAGTTGGGGGAGACCACGGCCACCTGCCCGTGGCCTGGCTGCATTTTAGGAAACCTTTCTGCATGTCTACAGGGTCTTCAGTTATGATCAAGTCATGGCTAGCCAGAAATCAATGAAAAAGGAATTTTAGAATTTTTCCCTAAAAGTTTTGTTCTTAAGCTAGCATTCGCATAGTTGCCGTTTACACTGCCGCTTGCCGAGCCAGGAGCAGCCAGTAGTCCTGCTCCAGCCCAGCTCTTCGGGAGCAGCTGGGTGCCCGGGGAAGAGGCCAAGTGTGAGGCTCCGAGGCAGCTCACCCTGGCTGGGGCCGGGAGCACCTGTGGCTGAGCAGAGCAGGGGGAAGGGAGAGCGCAGTTTCCCTGCCTTGCACCAAAAAAGAAATGTGGACTGTTTTCCCTGTTGTGCTATACAGGCAGACTGCAGGGAAACACGTTCATGTGGGGCCTCAGCTAAAAGGCCACGTGCAAAGAAAGTCTGTGTCAGGACATGTGCAAAACCTTCACCGAGGAGCTTATTTACCCGCACTTACCTGCTGTTCTGGGCACTGTGCAGCTCCGTGGGCAGTGGGCACTGTCACAGACGAGAAGCCGAGGCCCTGAGAGGCTAGATGGCCACAGTAGGGGTGGAGGCAGGGACTTGAGCTTGAGCCCAGGCAGTCTGGCCCAAGAGTACGATGTGCCTCTAACCGCTCTGCCAGCTTTTCCCTGCTGCAGTCCCGAGACCTTCCTTCACAGAGAGCAGGGGACCGGCTGGTGCCATCCCTCTGCTGACCAGCGGTGGGACCTTCCATCCATTCTAGGAAGCCTTGGAGCCCCTAGGGCTGCAAGCCAAGTGGTTTTCTGGCTAAACTGGAGTGAGTCGGGAATGCACATACCTTCCAGGGCCCGCCCTCCCTAGCATCCCAGGTAACCAGAAAACATTGGAGGTACAAATAGGGCATGTCAGAGCAAGAAGCGACCCCCTCTTTTTCCCAAGCAGGGAAACTGAGGTTGGAGGGACAGTGCTTAGCAAGGCCACCCAGCCATGGGACTGCAGCCCTCTCTCCACAGCTCCCAGGCCACTCTCTGCCCCTCAGGGATGGAGGGTCCAGCACTTGGCCTTGCTGGGCTCCGGGCAGGCCTTTCTCCCGAGGCACCATCCACCTCCCCCGGCCCTGCTGGCCGGCCGCAGCCAGCCCTGCAGCCTGTCCAGCTTTCCTGGGCACTGTTGCCTGGGACTTCTCACACATGGCTTGGGAACTGCTGGTTCACACAAACCGATTTTGTTTTAGTCTTCCATGAAAATTTTTATAGCTGTCCTTACATTGTGCTTAATACTTGAATATCAACAGGATTAGTTTTGAGGGTGGTCAGGGCTGGCCAGGCAGATTCCACATCCTTCTGCCTGCAGAGTGGCTCCAACAGCTGCAGCCTAAAATCCCTCTGCTTAAGCTTAAAACTTTGATCTTTTTCATTTGGTTCACCCTAGACAAGGCTGACTTGAAGTTGCAGGGACTGTGAAGAAGGCAAACACAGGTTACCTCCTGGGGGGTGGGGGGTGCAGGGGGGATGGGCAGTGGCCGGGCAGCTGCCTGGTCAGTGCCGCACGTGCCACCCTCACGGTTTGGGCAGTGGGTGGGAGTAGCTGTTTTACCGCTGAGGGCAGGGATGAAGTTTGCACAGCTCCCAGCCAGGGCTGTGTATGCCAAAGCCTGTGCACCTTCCACTACCCCACCATGCCTCCTCCTGAGCACGAGCCAAGCAAGGGACCAGGGGTTGGGCAGGTCAAGGGCAAACTCCACACTCCCCAGGACAGCAGGCCAAGGCCACAGCTGCAGCTCCTGGACATAGTGAAGTGAAACAATTCTGGTGTAGTCAGTGGAAATATATCCTAGGCCAATAAAAACTGGGTTCAGAAAGCATCTCTCGGAAGCACACTTTCCTTGGGTGCTTAAGAGGCAGGTTTGGAGCCGGACAACCTGGGCTCCAAGGGAAGGTCCACCATTCACCAGCTCTGTAACCTTCAGCCAAACTCTTAGCCACAGGTTTCCTCATGGGGCAAGATACTTCCCTTCCAGGCTGGCTGTGAGGCTTGAATGAACACAGCACACTCAGCATTGGTGTAAATGCTCCCTGAATCTCAGCTGTTTTCCTTGCAGGGTATTAGGACTTGTCATAACAAGGCTGTGCGGTAAGTGACCATAAAGAGGAAAGGCTCGGGGAGAGTAAATCCATGCTCCGGATCACACAGTGGCGGTGCCAGGAAGCAGGGCTGAGCTCCAGCGTGGGGCTCCCAGGCCCTGTGCTCTGCGTCGGTTTCCCCCAGCCTGGCACCCCCGCCAGCCCTGCTCCTGCCCTCCACGCACACCTGTCGCGTGGCGGAACCTCTTCGGGGCGCCACGCTCACACTCCTGCCTCGTCTGCCGCAGGCAACGCGGGCGGAGCTGGACGCGGAGGAGCCCCGGGTGCGCCGGCTGCAGGCCCAGCTGAAGCAGCTCGTCGTCTTCTCCCACGACCTGCAGCCGCTCTTTGACAGCGTGGTCTCGGCCATCCAGGAGTTCCAGAGGTATCTGGAAAGGCTGGTGGGCAGATGGGACTTGGGCTGTGACTGAACCCCCAGACTCAAGGGGCCTCCTACCCCATCACCGGAAGGCGGGCTTGCCTTCTCTTGCAACCTGGAATCTCTTAAACATTCTTGAGCCTCTCCGCTAACTGTCTTGAGAGAGTCTCTTTCGGCTCAGGCACTGTCCTCTTGGGACTGTTTGGCATTTTGCTCCCAGAAAGAGGCCTGAGCTTTGCTTTTGGCCGGGGAAGCTGCTCATTCATCCAATTGCATCGGGGCTCTTCCTGCAGCTTGGCCTTGGGAAGGGGGTCACCGTGTAATAGCCAGTCCCCAGACCCTGCCTGCCGAGGGGGCTGAGTCCATCTCCAGCCTGGCCACTCTGTCCTCCTCCTCAGCCCACCGGCTGCAGCGGGCACAGCAGGGCCTCTGCAGGTCAAACGTGTACCCGATGAGGACCTGAACTTGAGTTTTCTGAAAGCATTTGGGTTTGGTTTTATGTCATTTTCATTGGAAATATTACAAGTTTGATTTCCTTAATTTCTAGAACTTTATAAGTCTTAATTTATATACAAACATTTATGTATCTTTAAGCCAACTTGAATGGAGCACTTTTAAGGAGTTTTATGAGTTACTTTGGTAATACCATCCAGAGGTAGGTAAAACATCATCCATCAAACGTACAGACTGACACAAAGAGGGAGCTTATAGCTTCTATAATTTAAATTCTAAATTTTAATTTTTTCAGCCATGAGCCAAACATATAAACCCAGGAACACTGAAAAATAGAAATACAAAACTCACTTGTTTATATGAAAGAGCTGGCTTTCTGTCCTTGTGCTGCTCATATATATATATATATATATATATTTTTTTTTTAATCAGAATTTGTTCTTGGCAGATGAGACAAGTTGAGATTGCTTGCTTAAAATGAGGGCTAAAGCTTTCCCACTGACATTTGTGGAGGGAGATTGTAAGGTTTCCTTTGCCCTGATGTGTAATCTTCTGGAAGCTTTGCCCTACTTCTCAGGCCTATTTGACCCTCAGATTTATGGTGGAAAAGGGGATTCTGTAAGTCCCTTTCCAGGTCAGTCCAATTAGCTTTAGCTGGGATTTAGGCCCAGCATGTGTGCAAGCTGGTCTAGGTCAGGTAACTCTGGAGCATATGCACCCCCAAAATTTGGGTTCTTCTGTGGATGCTTATCGCTCTGAGCCCCACCTTTGACCCAGAGTCTGTGGACAGTCTGACCTTGCAGGGCATCTGGCTAGTGTCCTTTTCTTCTCACCTGCCAAGTAAAAGGGCAAATGAGACAGAGGATTGGTAGACTCAGAGTAACTGGGCAAAGGAGAGCCAAGAGGAGGGCCTGAAGACCCAGTTGAAGTAGGTTCGTTTGTCTACAGTTCTCATCTGTAGACGATCATCTTCTCATTTCTTAAGCTTTTCGTTGGCTTCTGGTACAGAGTCTTTTAATGAGGCTATTTTGGAATCACTAATTCCTTTTGATACCTCATTATATCAATTAAAATATGCATCCCATGACTTTTGAGAGATGTGGGAGCCCTTATTTTCCAAACGTCCTCTGAAGAAAGCTACTTTATCTGAATGAAAACTACCCCATTGTGGCCACTGAAATTCTACATCATCCTCAGTAAAGTCTGACCCTTTTTGTAAAAATAGACAAGTTCAGGGTCCACAGTTTTTAGACACTTACCCAGCTGGCATCCCAGTGAGGGGAGCCCC
>PVKH010046005.1:0-10440 GCA_004027955.1 Chaetophractus vellerosus
AAAAAAGAAATAACAAAGATTAAAGCAGAGCTAAATGAAATAGAAAATAAGAAAGCATTAGAAAAAATAAACAAAACCAGAAGCCGGTTCTTTGAGATGATCAATAAAATTGACAAACCCTTTGCAAGACTAACAAAGAAAAAGAGAGAGCAAATGCGAACACAAAATAAGGAATGAAGAAAAGGATATCACTACTGACCCCACTGAAATAAAGAACATCATAAGTGGATACTTTGAAAAATTATATGCTAAAAAGAATGATAATTTAGAAGAAATGGACAAATTGCTAGAAACCCACAAGCAGCCTACACTGATGAAAGAAGAATTCGATGAACTCAACAGTCCAATTACAAGTAAAGAGATAGATTCAGTCATCAAAAACCTCTGAACTAAGAAGCGCCCAGGACCGGACGGCTTCACAGCTGAATTCTACCAAACATTCCAAAAAGAACTAACACCAATCCTGCTTAAACTCTTCCAAAAAATACAAATAGAAGGAACACTCCATAACTCATTCTATGATTCCAACATTACCCTAATCCCGAAGCCAAACAAAGATACCACAAGAAAGGAAAATTACAGACCAATCTCTCTTATGAACCTAGACACTAAAATTCTCAACAAAATACTTGCTAATCACATTCAACAGCATATCACAAGCATTTTACACCATGACCTAGTGGGTTTTATCCTTGGTATGCAAGGATGGTTCAGCATAAGAAAATCAATCAATGTAATACACCACATAAGGAAATTGAAAGAAAAAATCACACGGTCATCTCTATAGATGCAGAAAAAGTATTTGACAAAATACAACACACTTTTCTGATAAAAACTCTGCAAAAGATAGGAATAGAAGGAAACTTTCTGAACATGATAAAAGCTATTTATGAAAAACCCAAAGCTAACATCATCTTCAACGGGGAAATCACAGGAGACTTTCCTCTGAGATCAGGAACAAGAGAAGGATGCCCACAATCACCACTCTTATTTAACATTGTCCTAGAAGTACTTGCTCAAGCACTGAGGCAAGAAAAAGATGTAAAATGCATCCAAATTGGAAAGGAAGAAGTAAAAATTTCATTATTTGCAGACGACATGATCCTATACTTAGAAAGTCCCAAGAAATCTACAAAAATATCTTTAAAATGGGGGGGGGGAGTTTTAGGACTTTCATCTCCTGACTTTAAAGCAAAATATTTGTTTACAGTGGTAAAACAGCGTAGCACCACATAAGGATAGAAATTTTGACCAGTGGAATAGAATTGTGCTTTCAGAAATAGATCCTTAATTTATCACACAGTAATTTTAGACAGGGCTGTCAAGCACATCCAGCTGGGCCAGAACAGTGTATTCAACAAACTATGCTGGGAGAAATGTCAGTTTATAGGAAAATCCTCTTCATTTATGTGAGGCCTAGTTACAGATACCCTTCAGACCATGAAATGAGAGTGTCTATGTTTTACACTATTGTGATGCTTATGCTGAATCACATCATCTTCATTTTCAAGAACATCAATGTAATAAGGACAATGAAAAAATTTTTGAGAGGAATAGGTAATAAATGCAATGCATATTAACATTGAGTAAACTTAAAAAGCATGTTAGGAGATCAGTACATATTCCTGTGTTCAGAAACAAGGGAAAAAGATATATTGTTCTTATTAAATATGGCTTACATATTCTAAAATATTTCCAAAGGAAACATTCAGCTTATAAGCTATGCTTATGACTATGCTCAAACTGATCTATATGAAATACCATCAATTAACAAATATTGGTGTTGTTAATCTTTGTTTAATTTGACTTTCTCTAATTATAATTATAGTTCACATCACCAGGATGCCATGGCTATAAGTAACCTCACACTGTTTATAGTAAGTTCAGCTTTCAACATGAAGTTAATTCCTCTTCTGGAATCCCTTTGAAGTAGCTTGTAGCAGTTTGATGTTGTTTATGGATTCCAAAAATAGATATTGGATTTGTTTAGAAACTATTTTGTTCCTCTAGGAATATTATATTGTGTTAACTTCAGAGGTTTCACTTTTACTTGATTCAATCATGATTAGGGCTTTGAATGGGCTACACCAGTAGGATATTAAAGGGGGCAAGAACTCACAGAGAAAACAACATGGCAGAGGAGAGAGTTGGAGTTTTGATGCTGGAGCCCCAGGTAATAAACACACAGGAGAAGAACAGAGAATTAGAGATGGCTCCATAGACACAGCAGAGGCCCTGGGAAGAGAAAGAGCATGATAGTCTATAGCTGACCTTGTGGAGAGAACAGAGAAGCTGAGCTCAGAGAGATGCCCCAGAAGAGAGACATGACTTATCCCAGTCTACAGCTAAGATTAGAATAAGCTGGGACCTCAGAGCCTTAAGAGGAAGAGGAAGGCTGAACCTTGCCTGATATCAGTGACCATCTTACTCGAACACATAGCAACAAGTTTTGGTGAAGGAAATAAATTTTACTTTATGGCTTGGTAAATGTAAGGTTCTACACCAAATAAATATCATTTTTCAAAGACAACAGTAAACTGGTACTTTGCATCAGCACCCCTTTTAGTTAATACATACATTGAGAAATATATGTGCTTGCTCCCTGTGCACTCACACTCTCAGATCTGTCCTCTGGAGGTGCTTGTGCAAAGTCTGTATCAACAACATAGATTTTTATTCTATTATCACCTTCCTACAGCCAATCACAGGAATTTATTAGAACCATTCCAAAACTCCCAAACATATATTGTGATGATATGGTAATATTTATTGAGTATATAACTAAGGCTGTGGAAAAAAATAAAATTATAGCATAAAAATAACAAAATATGTTGCAAGCCTAATATCATGGGATGATGTTAGATCATTTTTCACTTCCTATTGCTGACTAGATCCTCTATCTATGTGAAATGACCTTCCATTTATCATCATCCTAAATTCACACTAAGTGAAAAAAATCCTTGAGAAATTATCCTACATCACCTCAAATCACACCTGCTTATTCTGTTTTGCTTATTTTCATTACAATATTTGTTTATGGGAAGAGAACTTAAGAGTGGAATGTAAGTTTACTCTTCTTTCAATGAAATTCACTTTTCCCAAGAGGGATGCTTGTCCTTTGACTCCACCATATCATTCACATCAGAACTAAGTAATTAAATTGTTAAATTCTTAAGTGTGATTTTGTGAATCATTCCAAAAAATTTAGGACCTCATTTTCTAATCACATATGCATAAATAATGATTACATCTCCTTTGGAACAAACACATGTTTGATAGCAGGGTGTGGTTTGAATATATACTCAAATATTCTCTAACAATAGCAACAAACAAACCAGTTTTCAGAGAAGCAGTGCTGTCTATAATGTGGCCAACATGTTATATCAAAACAAATTATTCTACCTGAAGCCACAGCATTTTAAAATTACTTCCCTGATTTTGAGCTTTCAAGATGAGTTTTCTGGAATAAAGGCAAAAAATTAATTCAAATGTATTTTGTATATCCATGCTTTTAAAAATATTTAGCTAATTAGCAGCATTCCAGGATCATTTTTAATGCTTCCACCATTCAAAGAGGAGTTTCAAATTGTTATGTAAAGTTTAATCAAGTTGGTCCCCTGATCCCTCATGATAGTTTTTTTTTCTCAAATTGCAATGAAAATAATCTTTCTGTGGAAAAGGAATATGTGAGCAGTAGGAATAAGGATACACTCAATTATGTCTAAAAACATGTCTAATAGGGGCTGGCTGTATAGCCCAGTGGATAGGGTGCTGGTACACCACATGGGAGGCCCCAGGTTTGGTTCCTGGGGACCTCTCCAAGCAGGCAGACCACCTGAGAAGGCAAAAGCCAGCATGGGTGGGGCAGAGCTGCCACAGGCAGGGCAAAAAGCCACCACAGGCAGGGCAAAGCCACCATGGGCAGGGCAAAGCCTCCACGGGCAAGGTGAGCCACCTGTGATTGGAGCAGAAAGCCACCCAGGAATGGAAGCAGACCCACCCACAAACAGAGCAGAGCTGCCTGCACGGTGACCTGGCTCAGCGCATCACTGCAATAGGGAGAGACAGAGCAGACACAGAAGAACACAGAGGAATGAGCACAGAAAAGCAAGCAGAAAGGGGGGGATATGTAACAAAAAAGAATAATAATAATAAAAACATCTCTAATAAATCATTCAATATATAATAAAAAATAGATGTCAAGTTAATCCCACTTTTTCTTATTTTTCTTCTTAAAAGTAGTATGTAAATGGTTAGGCTAGCTTTATCCCATGATTTTCTCTATTAAAAGTCAATACAGACGAACAGATGTGGCTCAAGTGGTTAAGTGTCTGCATTCTACATGAGCAGGCTCAGGTTCAGTTCCCTGTGCCTCCTAGAAACAAACAAACAAAAAACAACAAGGAAACAAACAAACAAAAAAAAACAACTAAGAGGAACAGAAGTGGCTAAGTGGTTGCATGTCAGCTTCCCACATACAAGGTCCAGGTTTCAATCCCTGGCAGTTTTAGCTAAAAAAAAAACAAAAAACAAAAACAACTCACTATGAACTAGTGGCTTAGTTAACTTTCAATTTAATGACTTTTAACTGTTCATATGTGAACTCAATTATCTTTCTGTCAACCATGAACTCATTGATTTCTCTGCCTCCATGGAAGTTCACTTTTGCTTCATGTGGCAAAATGATCACTTAATCAATTTTGTTGTGAATATTTGACTAATATCTAATTCTACCCCTGTACTGACCCTGTTCTTTGCATACAGACAAGAATCATCTTATAAATACACATAAGTGGATCACCAGGCCAAAATGTCACACCCAGAACAAGTAGTTTATTCTGAAAATAATTTTGAATAAATGGTGAATCAAGGAATGGGTAGTAGTTAGTTACAATTATTAGTATTTATTTGCAGCTTTGTATTTACCAGACATTATATAAATGTATTGCATATACTAAGCATTTATCCTCATAACAACTGTAAAAGGTGGTTCCATTATCACCTAAAATAATCCGTGCAGTAAAAGAGACACCTCAGCTCTAAAGAATCTGCTCAAGTCTCCATAGCTACCAATTTTGATGCCAGGATTCAAAGCTAAACTTCCTGGCTATAAAGTCTGGTTTTTGGCACTATTGTATACAGAATGAAACAACAGCCTGATCTTTCTACTTTGCTAATCACATTATCAGGATTTCAGATAATGTCATATGAAGTAGTAAAGGACATTATATTGTCCATGGTGGAAATAAGTGAGGAAAAGAAATCTATGTAAGAAGCACAGTGTTTAGAAAATTAGTTTCCAGAGCATTTCAAAATCATTCAAATGTTTGATATATGTGGAATTTGCAGTTATTGATCCTGATTGATCAATATTCAAGACCTCAAAAGAAGTAGGATAATAATTATAATAAAAATTATTATTTTTAGAAGTAGATGAGGGAGAGGAAACAGGGTTGTAAATGGATGAGATGATTCTACAATGATTCTGAAGTTGCATTACATTCTAAAGTACAATATTAGAAACTCCAATAGATATTGTCCTGGCAAGTGTGGAGTTATCAATAAAGGAGATATTTGAAGCCATAGCAATGAGTAAAATTTAAAAAGAAATACAGAACTCAAATTACTACTTAAAGCATAAAATTCTGCAAAGAGTATTTCATCAAATGGGACAATTCAAAAAAGCCAATAATCTTAAAAACCATAACTTTTCATGAGTCCACCAGAATATGAGGTTGGAAACACCTAAGACTTTGAATACCAAGGAGATATAAGACCTACAAAGGAGAGATGGGACTAGTGAACTCGTTAACCTTTGATAGAAGGTGAGAGATGGGAAGAATACAGAAAATTTTGCAGATTTGTTAAAGCCAAGTGTGTATTACAGTGCCGACTAGGAAAAGCAGTGACCTCTAGGACCAAGAGGTTTGTATTCACTCTCATTTTCTCTCTTCAGGCCTCTACCCAGTAATTGTGAGGAAGACTAGGGCAGGCTGGGAGAACTTTAGACAAGGTCACTTTGCAATGCACAGAATATCATATCTTCCTCCTCATTCTTACTTATTGAGGAACTGCTATTACTTTATCAAGTATAGCTTTTTTTAACTTTAGGTTGCCTAACGATAGATAAAATTTATTGAATAACCCATACATGGAATTGTATCTGCTTCCTGACAATATCCAATTGAATAGCAAATCTTGACTTCTTTATACTCTCTCCCTAATTAGCCAAACAGAGCTTATGTCATATAATTGATTCTTTCTAGAACATCTTAATTAGGAACTTCACTTTTTCCATTAGCATGTGTTCTTCCTTACTGCAATGAGAAAACTATATTGTTAAACCATAGGTGTTACTGTTGGTATATGACTAATGAACATTGATAATTACCAGGTTAAAATATCTAATGGAAAGAATAAACAACATGCATGGGTACATGAGGAATTGCATTACAGGGATGGAATCTATCAGGTAGTGTCCAAAAAATGCAAAGAAGAGAACTGATACAAAACACATGGAGAACACACATAATACACAATACAAAACACAATAAATCTTCCATCAACAGTATCATTTGCAGGGTCATTATGGATAAGAAAAATCAATGAACTTGATGATAAGCCAATAAGAATTTATCAAACAGAAGAAAAGTATTAGAAATTAAACCCCCCCCCCAAAATATTATCCAAGAGCTCTGGTACAATATCAAATGGTGTATTATACAGATAACAGAAGTACTACAACAAGAATATAATGGAGTACCTAAGAAGAATTATTTAAGGTGATAATGACCAATGCTTTTCTGAAAACAAGGAAAGACATCAACCTTAGGGCCATGGTTTTAAGTGACCCCAGTAAGCTTAAATGCAAATAGCAAAAGAACTTAAAAATGAAACACATCCATGCTCTTTGGTCTCATAGCTGAATGCAAAGACAAATACAAAATTTTGAAGGCAGTCAGAGGATAATGCATATAACATATGGAAGAAAAGCCATGAGAATTATACCTAAAGGTATAAAAATCATCCCAAACTGATCAAAATGGAGATACATGTTAAAATATAAAGATAATAACAGCTTGTGCAGTGTTCAAAACCCATTGAAGCAACTTTCAAATATAAAAGCAAAATAAATAATATTTCATTGTGTGGTGGTTTGAGTTTGAATTGATTGTGAATTCCAAAAATATAAATTGGATTGTGTTTGTAGGCTCATCTGTTCATCTGGGTATGATTGAGTTGTGAGTGGGGCGTTAATTGCCACATCAGTGAGACGTTGAGCCCCACCCCTCGGTGGGGGTGATCTCAAGTAGAAGCAGAGATTAGAGAGAAGCAGAGAGCAGAGCTTTGGAGAAGGAGATTTGAAAAAGCAGTTCTGATGTTGGAGTGAGCCGATTGCCGGATGGCCTACAGCTGGCCTTGTGGAGAGATGCAGCACAGAGTGTCTCATGGTCTTCGGCTGAACTACTGAAGGAGGCGGAAGCTAAGCCCGGAGAGAAACGCATCCCCGGGAACAAAGGAACCTGGAAGCCTGAACCCTGGAGACATCGGCAGCCATCTTCCTCCAGGACATGGACTTTGGTATGGGAGGAAATTTATGCTTTGTGGCCTGGTAACTGTAAGCTTCTACCCCAAATAAATACCCTTTATAAAGACCGACCAATCTCTGGTATATTTCAAAAGGCACTCCTGTGGCTGACCAACACACATTGTATGTATATTACTCAGCAGTAAGAAAGAATACAGTACTAGCACACGGGACAACATGGATGAACCTTAAGGACCTTATGTTGAGTGAAGCAAGCCAGACATTGAAAGACAAATATTACAGGACCTCACTGATATAAATTAAGCAAACTGATCAGACTCACAGAGCTAGAGTCTGATAGAGAGGTTTACAGAAAATAGAAAGGGAGAAGAAGATTGTGAACAAAGACCCATATGGGTGAAATATGACAATGTGGAAGCATGTAGTTGTGCAGCGAAGGGACATGGCAGGGGTATAGTGGCAATGTTGGGTTGTGTGGTGCAGGTTTGACAGGGGTCAGGATAGAGAGAGTGGGTTGGATGATCCATGGAACTGGGGGGAGAGTTGGGAGAGGGAGCAGGTGAACACTTGGGATTGGCAGGTATGTGGTTTAAAGTATAATGTTGTGAATGCTCATTTGGCAATATGACAAGGAAGGGTTACTGGTTTAGGGTTTTTGTATGGGAGAACATGGGCCAGAACACACCTGGGGCAGGCTTCTAGGGAGTGTGTGAGTGATCATTTCTGCATAATGTGTCACATCAGTGGGTAGAGACCCACATAATGAGCAGGAAGATGTTGGATTCCCATCCTAGGGAGGACCACTATGTTCTCAGACCGAGGGATGGGAGTCACTTGAGAGCATCAGTGGTGCTTAATAGGGGAAGACAGACCAGTGTGTCAACCCTCAGTAAAGATGCAAGTAACTATGAATCTTGTCCTTCAAGGAGTGAAGCCTGGTGGTAGCCATGGGACAGAAGGGGAGGGGGAGGGAGGATTAAATAGATGGAACAGGGGACATTTTGGGGGTGATGGATGTGTTCTGCATGATCTTGCAAAGATGGATACAGGACACGTTAAATTTTATCAATTCTTATAAAAATATTCTGTCCAAAATGTAAACCATAATGTGAACCATTAATGGTGATTGGTAGTTCTGTTTAATATTTCTGCATCAATTGTAACAAATGAACCATCCACATATAAAATGTCATTGATGGGGGAAAGGGGAAAGGGGGGAGGATGTTGGGTTTATGTGGATCCCCTGTATTCTTTATGTGGCTCTACTGTGACCTAAAACTTCTTTGAAGAATAAATGAAAAAAATAAAGACACTAGAGGAATAAATGGAAGAAAATGTCACTGTACATACAGAACAACAGTCTTACAGTGATGAAAGGCAAAATGTTAAAAAAATTTTTTTCTTCAAATATGTTTTCATAATTTTTTAATATTCCAATTTTTAAAAATATCTATTTTTAATTTTTATTAATTTTTCTGTATTTTATTTCTTATGTGTAAAACTATCATTACAATTTCATTTTCTTATTAATTGTATGTGACTATTTTATTAGCTTCATTTTTGAAGAAGTTTTAGGTCACAGAAGAGTTACCAACTATGGCAGGGGATGATCATTTGTGTGGGGAGTCATATTCATGGGGCATTCTTATGGTGGGTGGAGACTCACATAATAACCAAAAGAATATCAAATTCCCATCTAGGGGAGCTTTGCCACATTCTCTAATGGAACAACGGGAATGCCCAATGTACAGGGACACTAACTTGTGAAGGAAGATTGTCCATTGCAGGACCCTTGATATTGATGACTTTGCTAATGGACATTTGCTCCTGAAATGGAAAATTAGTCTAGTGATTTAGAGTGCCTAAGAGTTACCTATAGGGAGACTCCTTGTTGCTCAAATATGGCCTCTCTCTAATCCAAACTCAGCATAAAAAGCAATAACTTCCCCCCAGTGTGGGACATGACTCTTGGGGATGAGCACTGAGGGATTGCTACCAAGTACCAACAACTAATGCATCTGGGGAAAAAAACTTGACCAAAAGGGGAAAAAGCTAAAGACAAATGAGTTTTTATGACTAAAAGACTTCAAAGTGAGTCAGGAGACCACCCCAGAGTAGCACTTATGCACATCTCTACAGGATTTCATTGACAGCCAAAGCAGATATGACCCCAAATAGTGAAGTTCTTCAGGGATGTAGCAACATACAGACACTACTGTCAGGCCAGACAGCTCAGGAACTTGGCCCCTTCCCAGTGGGACCTATTCTGTATTTATGCTTCCCAGTGTCGCTGAGTTAGATTCAACAGTGGTTTCCCTATGCATGAATCCTCTGTCCATCTATTTGAACCTTTAATTAGTACGACAATTGGTAGGTGTACATCCAAGAGACTTAAGTCTTTAGGGTGTCCATGCACCACCTTAGACCTGAATCTCAAAGCAGTTGCAACACCTACTCTCCAGTTCAATGAACTCACTCAGGACAACTACTGGGGAGGAGACGATGGACAAACAACACACCAAGGAATTAAGAGTGCCTACAAATGTGAGCAAGAGAGTCCCATCCATTGGATGTATGGGATTGAATCCCCCTCAATTAATGGTGGAGTGGGCATCACCATCCCAGAGTCCTCAGGATTGGAAAATGAACTATGGACACAATAAACTTGCTAGTATTCTACTATAGATTTATTGTGATTCTAGCAATGGAAGAAATACCATTGTTGTGGAGACAGTAACCCATGGATGGTCTGTGGTAAGGGAGAGGGTAAAAACAGGGGTAATGGGACTTTCTTGGGACTTGGGAATCATCCTGAATGACATTGCAATGACTGATACAGCCCATTATATATCTAGCCATAACCAGCTCGTCCTTTGACAGCGAACTTCTCC
>PVKH010046006.1:0-10453 GCA_004027955.1 Chaetophractus vellerosus
TACCAAGTGGGGGCGGGGGGGGGGGGCTGGCTTCCATAAGCCAAGGTTAGGGGGCACCCCTGTTCCACCGGGAGGTGCCAACGCCGCCCCTCATCCCTCTCCCACTGCCCTGCCCCCGACACCCGTGGCCCGGGCGGCCCCTAGAGGCGGGAGCCTCGGACAGCCTAGTCCCAGGGGGTGGGCAGCGCACCCTGAGCAGGGCCTTCTTTGCCCACCTCCAACCCTTCACCCAGCGTCCCTCCCCAGGACGCGGCCCCTGCTCTATCCCGGTAGGCCTGGCTTGGGCCCAGCCCCCAGGGTCCCGGCCTCTCCCAGCCCCGAGGCCTGCCCGGGCAGCCCCGGCGCCCGCGCCCCCCTGCCCCCACCCGGCTGGGGACTTACCCCCAGAAGCCGCAGGGACAGCGAGGCGGCAAGCTGGGCGCTTTGCTGCGCTCGCTCCCGGCGTCTCCCATGGTGCTCGGCGGCGGTGGAGCTCGGCGGCGGCGGCAGCGGTGGCGACGGCTGGGCCTGGGCCCCGCTCGAAGGAGGAGGCGACGGCAGCGGCGGCGTCGGGGGGCTCGGGGCGGGGGGGAGGGGGAGGGAGCGGGCGCGCGGGCGGGCGCGAGGCCGGGGCTCCAAGCCGGGATTCCAGGCCGGTCAGCTGGAGGCGGGCGGCACCACTTGGCCTGCGGAGACGGGGGCGCCGGGGGAGGCGCGGAGAGGGAGGGGAGCTGAGGAGAGCCGTGCGGGTGAACCGAGGACCGCGGGGGAGGAGGGAAGACCCGGCGTCCTCGGCAGCTCCCACCGCCGCTCTCCAGCCAGAGCGGTGACTCGTGCGGCGGCGTTGGAAAGGACCCGAGGCCCCCGCCGGCTCTGGCCGCGGTGAAACTCGCAGCCCCCGGCTCACTCCGTAATACCCTCCCCTCCCCCGGAAGGCTGCGCTGACCGGACAATGGCCGCTCTGCCCCCTCCCCTCCTTACACACCCCTCCCGAGGAGTCACAAATGGTCTCGCCCGGGGGAGCCACCGCCAAAGCCCAGCAGCTGATCAGCTGGGATCCGGGCGTGCCACTTTGTTCAGCGACTCAAAGGAAGGGTATGGGGCCGTGGGCAAAGCCAAGAGCGTCAGACTATTCTGAGCGACGGGCCTCTGAGGTCTTCGTATTCTTAGAGCTTTTTAAAATCTAAGGCAAACTTACCTTTCCCGTGTCTGAGGAAGGGGAACAGGGTTCTCAGTGCTCTGGGGCGCGTTACCTCCCCCTATACGCAAATGGTACGCCCCAAGCGGGAGGGGAAGGAGCAGGTTAGTTGTTCAGGGTACGCGGGGCCAGTCCCAGAGCGACAGCCCAGCGCTGCGCATGCGTTTGGATATCCCGTACCCGGGTGCCGGGAGAGCCTGGAGGGAGAACTTCCAAACCCGGAAGTGGGTCTCGGTCTTCCCTGGGCTGCCGAGACCCTCTACTGCCCGTAGCTTAGCTGCTCTAGCACTTGGGTGGCGCTGGGGAGCATTTCTGCCCAAACTGTCAACCCCTGGGAATCTCTTTCTTCCCAGCCAGCTCCCCCCCCACCCCACCCCGCCACGTCCGACCCACTCTACCAGTTTCACCCAAAGAACCGGTCTCCTCTTTGGGGAATAATGAACCTCTTGGAAATGGCTCCCTTCCCTTGCAGTGGCGGGGCTGGGTGTTTGGGTCAGGATTCGCAACCCTCCTCCCCCCATCTGGAGCGCGTAGAGCCGCAAGTTCAGGGCTATAGCCTAGTCTAGGAAGCTTCTCATCTAGAGTGGATAGCTTTGGTTTTGGGAGATGAAGGAGAGGGGCCCTGTGACACAATCAGTGGTGAAAATCAGAAGTTTGAGCCAGTGAAAAATGCGTCCTTTAGCTCTCCTTGTCCTTTATCCTGAACTCATTCTGATCCCCAGCCCATGGTGAGCAGTAGTGGATTGTTTTTTGTTTTGTTTTGTTTTAAAGATTTTTTTTTATTACATTCCCCCCCCCCTTTCTGCTTGCTCTTGCTGTGTGTCCATTCTTGTGTTCCTCTCTGTTTGCTTTGTCTTCCCCTATTGTGGGGGTGCACCGAGACCGGTCACCGTGCAGGCGGCTTTGCCCGGCTTGTGGGCGGCTTCTGCTTCCATTCACTGCCGGCTCTGCTTCAGTTCGCGGGTGGCTGGCTGCGCTCCGTTAGAGGGCAACCTGCCCCGCACATGGCAGCTTTGCCCTGTCCGTGGCAGCTTTTTGCCCTGCCCGTGGCAGCTTTTTGCCCTGCCCACGGCGGCTTGCCCTTCTCCAGGCAGTCTGGGGCCTCCCATGTGGTATACCGGCGCCCTATCCACTGGGCTATACGGCCGGCCCCAGTAGTGGATTGTTGATGACAAATTTCAACGCCGTGGTTTTGCGGGCCAATTTCGAAGTCCCTGCTACTTCCAGGAATAACTGCTATGTACCCCCCCGTAACCCACAGAAGATACGAGAGCCTCAGAAGGTATTACCTAGGTTAATTTTAAACTAAGCATTACTATTTTATTCCTTTATATCCCATTTCTCATTTCTGTGTGTGCATTCTCTGTAGATTTGTTAATGTAGATGTAATTTTATTTTGGACTCTGAACTTCTGAAGAAGAAGGATCACTTTTAGCTTAGCATCATCCTAAAGACACTGTTGACAGTAAAGATGATGATTGCAAAGCACCAGGGATGGATGCGGTTTGGGTGGTTGGGCATCTGTCTGCCATATGGAGGGACCTGGGTTCGATCCCTGGGACCTCCTGGTAAAGCTTTTTTTAAAAAAAATAAATAAATACAAACACCCCCAGATGTAAATGCTGGTTTATTTTGCATAGTATTTAGATTTTGTGGATTTTCACTAGCCTTCAATAAATATTTCTCTCAAAAGTCCATAGAATGAATGAAGCCATACAGCACAACTAGCTCTCATCGGACTCATTTAATGGCATTCTGTTGGGGAAGCTGATGTGGCTCAAGTGATTGAGCTCCCGCCTACCATATGGGATGTCCCTGGTTCGGTTTGCAGTGCCTCCTGAAGAAGGTAGCGAGCTGGCACAACGGGCAGGCGCAACAAGCTGACGCAACAAGAGACACAAGAAGAAAAACATAATAGATACAACAAAGCAGGGAACGGTGGCTCAAGCAATTAGGTGCCTCCCTCCCACATCGGAGGTCCTGGGTTTGGTTCCTGGTGCCTCCTAAAGAGACAAGGAGGGAGCTGAGGTGGCGCAAGAGATTGAGCACCTCTCTCCCACTCCGGAAGTTCCCAGGATAGGTTCCCGGTGCCTCCTCAAGAGAAGACACACAAACACAGAGCACACAGCAAATGGACATAGAGAGCAGACCACAAGCACAAACAAGGGGCAGGGATAAGTAAATAGAAAAATAAATCTTAAAAAAAATAAAAGAAACAAGGAAGACAAGCACACAGCAAGTGCAAACAATGAGGAGGTAGGGAGAAATAAATCTTTAATAAATAAATAAATAAATGGCATTTCCTTGGAGAAACCTTCACTGACCCCTGGCCCCAATTAAAATTATGTTGTCCCATTATTATCTTACATGGCACCTTTTTCCTTTATAGCACCTATTACCACTTATAATCAAATATTTATTTGTCTGTCTCCTCCAAAGATCATGTCTGCTTTGTTCTTTGCTATATACACAATGCCCAGGGCACATTTGGTAGGAATTCAATAAATATTTGTTGAATGAATAAAAAGGCACAGTAATTTGCAAATCCATGTGTTTTAGTCAGCCAGAGGGGTGCTAATGCAAAATATCAGAGGGAAGCGGATGTGACTCAAGTGATTGGGCTCCCGTTTACCATATGGGAGGCCCCGTGTTCAATTCCTGGGGCCTCCTGGTGAAGGCAAGATGACTCAACAAAGGGAGAAAAGCAGACACAGAAAAATACACAGCAAATGAACACAGTGAGCACAAGCAGCAAGGGGGGAATAAATAAATAAATCTTAAAAAAAATATATCAGAAATCAGTTGGCTTTCATAAAGGGTATTTATTTGGGGTAGAAGCCCACAGTTACCATGCCATAAAGCATAACTTACTTCCTTCACCAAAGTCTTTTGCCACATTTTGGAGCAAAACAGCTGCTAATGTTTGCGAGGGTTCAAGCTTCTTGGATTCCTCTCTTCCTGGGGCTCCATTTCTCTCTGGGCTCAGCTCCTCTGTTTCCTCCACAAGGTCAGCTGTAGACTATGAGGCTCTCTGGGCTTTGCCTCTCTCCACAAGTCCATCTGTGAACTGTCAGGTGAACAGCTCATCTCTTTTCCCGGGGCCCTCTTTCCTTCCTCACAACCAAGCTCCTCTGTGTCCTTACTTCCCCAGGCTCCAGCCTTAAAACTCCCAACAAACTGCTCTGCTCTGCCATTTGTTTTATCTCTGAGTCCCTGCCCACCAAGGAGCGGGGACTCAACATCATACTGACATGGTCCAATCAAAGCCCTAATCATAACTTAATCACACCCAGAGGAACAGACCAGTTTACAAGCATAATCCAGTATCTATTTTTGGAATTCATAACTATATCAAACTGCCGCACAATGTGAGACCCAATAATGAATTGGCATCCTAATCAGACTTTTCCCCAAACTACCTTCCCTAGAACACACTGAAACCTACTGCTAGCTTTCGACCACTGCATTTGTGTGAAATGAGACCAGGTGTTCATTTACTTCCTATTGTGATGTTCCCAAGCCAGCTAACTGTTCCTTCTTCATTCCCAAGATCTCTAATGGGAGGGCCCATGAACCAATTCCTATAACATGCCCACTTAGTTAGCTAAAAGCTCAGAGAGGACATAAAATATCAGGGCATCATCAAATTAGGGGATCGAGGTGTGGGGGCAATTGGCAGAAGTACATTTGTCATGATTGTCTTGACTGTTCTAGTGTGGATTATATTCCAGATGAACCCATAATGTGACTCTCAGGGGTGATTTTGCAGTCACCATTGACCAAAAAGGAACTGTCCATGTATTCAATAGGTCTAATAAAGGATAATATTAATGCTTCAGCAGCCAGGCTCTGGAGTAGCAGTCGAGATTGTATGGGAAAGAATCTGGTGTGACTCAAGGGCAGGGTCTCACAAGGGCTGCTTTCTTGCTAAAAGGCCAAACAGGGCCTTAGCCCTGGAAGACATGACCAAAAAGGTGCTTGTAGAGACCGGAGAGAGAGCAGGTAGTACTCCACCTCTGATCCTAATCCTTACCCCACAATTCTAACTCCCAATTCAAACACTTCCATGATCATAATTCTAACCTGATATGAGCCCCAATGCCCAATCCAAACTGTGGCCTCAGTCTTAATCCTGAAGTTATCTGTAAAATGTAATCCCAGATCTCAATCCTAATCCCTATCTCGCTTGACAAGGGCTCCTTGCCTTGCCACCGAGTTGCTTTCCCCAGCTGTTTTTTTTCTTGTGACCCTTGACCCTGACCCACTCCCGTGGACAGAGAATCCTGTAACATCCTGGACCCTTGAGGAAAATGGGTGCCAGTTTCAATAATCCTAAAAAAGAAAAGGGTCTTCGGCTGCCAGAAAAGAAAAGTTGACCCTACCCAGTCACACCATTTCCAATCCCTTCTTCAGGAGCTGCCCAGCCTCTGAAAGCTCAGAAAAGAAGCAATCCATGTGAGGACTTGGGAATGAGTGACACAGTTGGACTAGAGCAAATCTGTATACACTCCTCCCTTCCTTCTCTTCAGGCCTCATTCCTCCTTCTGCAAAATGGTAGGGTTAGACGCGTGGTTTTTGATCCATGTTCTCAGAGACCAAGAATTCGGATTTCTGCTCTCCTCCCTCACTTGGGTTTGATTTTCCAAGGCAAAAATTAAAAAAAAAAAAAAAAATTTTTTTTTTTTGAAAACCACTGAACCAGGCCTTCCCTCAGGTTCCTTCCAGCCCCCGAGTTTTCTGATGTGTAGTGGATTCTTTCAGTCACTTATGGTCCACTTGGCTTGGATAAACTCTCAGAGCCAAGGGAAAAAAAGGGCAACCAAGCATACCATCTCCAGCCCTTCTCAGGAAACTAAAAATGAACTAAATAAAATGAAGAGCACAATGGGGAAGAGAAGGGAGGAGAGGAGAAAATGCTGCCATTTCACATCACATGTTCCTTGTGTTCGTGAAGCAATTGCTAATTTCCCTGCTGCTCACACCCATCTTGGTGTGAAATTTTACTTTACTGACTTAAATTTCTTTTCAAGAATGGAAATATTGTTTTTCCCAGAAATACTTGACCTTTGTTTTGTAGGGGAAAAAATTCAAATAATGAGAAAGCAAAAATCCTCCCCAGAGATACCCTTTGTTAACAGTTTGGTGTCTAGTCTTCCAGGCTTTTCATTTATATATGGTTTTCTAAATGGGGGTCATGCAACACATAGTGTACTCTAGCTGACTTCTTTCACTTTGAAATATGTCCACATATTTCACATCTCTGCACTCGGTTTTGCAGTATTTTCTTATAGCTAAAATCATCGGCTCTCAAGTCAGGCTGCCCAAGTTTGAACATGTATTTTGCCACCTGCTAATTCTGAGACTTTGAGGAAGTTACTTAGCCTGCTTATGCCTCAGTTTCCTCATATGCAGCAGGATGCATTTGTGGTAGTCTGTGCCTGGTTTCTCTTTTGTGGTCCCCCTTCTCCCTGCCCTCAGGGCTTCTCAGGGATGTGTGCACTAACTAGGTTCTGCCAGTGTGGCCAGCCTTCTGACCACAGGAATCAGGATTGGTTCCGGGAGAGGCAAGATGCTCCCAGGGGTGCTTTGCTAGCTTTGCCTTCTAAGCTCAAGTGTCTGAAGGACCATGTAAGCCTTGAGCTGGTGGAGGGGCCGCCTTGTGGAGCAAAGCTGCCTGGGGACAGAGCCAATACAGAGGAAAGATGAGTGATGGAGTAAAAGAAAGACTAAATCCTCAAGACGTTATTTGAGTCTTTGAATCCAACTAAATTTGAAGTCAAAACGACCCCTAAGACTTTTCAGTTCCATGGACCAATAAATTCTTTTTCTTTTCCTAAGCTAATTTGAGTTAGGTTTCAGTATGTTTTAGCAAAAAAAGGCCTGACCTATGCATAAGAGTATCTACCTATGACATAGGTTTATTGTGAGGATAAAGGTGTATACTGTATGAAGAAATCTTAGCATGGTAAGTGGTATATAGTAACAAGCTCTCTAAACATTCACTGTTATCATTCTTCATTTCCTTTTAATGGCTGCTGACCACTCTACTGTATAGGTGAACCATTTAACAAATCCCCTCTTGATTCATTTACTCCACCATTCATTCATTCACTCATTTATTCACTCAACGGGTATTTATTGAACACTTACTCTGCGTTAGGCACTATTTTAGACATTAAGAGAGCAGTGAGTGAGACAGATAAGGTCTCCTACCCCATTTGCATTTAGCCTCTAGTGGTATAGGCAGGCAGTTAACAAGTTTAAAAAAAAAAGTCTTGAAGGACAGTTAAGTCCAGCTTTCCACTTTATTATAAACAATGCTACAGTGAACATTTTTGCCCGTTTGCCTATTATTGTCTTGGATTACTTTTTTAAGTAAAAGAATTTCGATACCATTTCACAATTGTTATATATGGCCAAACAACCCTCTAAGAAGTCTGTACCAATTTGCCTTCCCTCCAACAATAATTGAGAAGGCAGATTTCCCCACACCTCAGAACTTTGGTGCTATCATTACTCTTTTTAATCAATGCCAATTTAATAGGTAAAAAAAATGGCATCTCATAGGTATTTTAATTTGTATTTTTGGTTATTAATGAGGTCCAGAGTAATTTGTGTCATATATCTTTTATTTATATTTGAGATTTTGTACACATTACATTTATATCCTTTGTCAATTTTTCTACAGGTTTTTTTCTTAGTTAGTGTAAGATATCAATGTTGATATTAAGTTTTGTTTTGTTTTGTTTTTGAGGTACCGGGGCCAGGGATTGAAACTGAGACCTTGTATGTGAGAAGCCGGTGCTCAACCACTGAGCCACATCAGCTCCCACGTTGATTTTTTTCATTTGTTTGTTGTTGTTTTTGTTTGTTTGTTTTAGTAGGCACCAGGAACCGATCCTGGGACCTCCTATGTGGGAAGCAGGTGCTCAACCACCTGGGCTACCTCCGCTCCAATATTAAGACTATTAAGCCTTTGTCATTGTTTTGGTCAGCCACAGGCGTGCCTTTTGAAGTATACCAAAGATTGGTCAGTCTTTAAAAAGGGTATTTATTTGGGGTAGAAGCTTACAGTTACCAGGCCACAAAGCATAAATTTCTTCCCATATCCAAGTCCACGTGTTGGAGCAAGATGGCTGCCGATGTCTCCAGGGTTCAGGCTTCTGGATTCCTTTGTTCCCGGTGCTGCGTTTCTCTCCGGGCTTAGCTTCTGTTTCCTTCACGAGTTCAGCTGTAGACCATGAGGCTTTCTATGCTTTGCGTCTCTCCACAAGGCCAGCTGTAGACTATCCAGCGATCGGCTCACTCCAACATCAGAACTGCTTCTCAAATCTGCTTCTCTCCAATTCTCTGCTTCTCTAAATCTCTGCTTTTCTCAATCTGCTTGCTCTGCTGCCTCTTGTCTAGCCTTTTATACTTGAGACCACGCCCACCGAGGGGTGGGGCTCAACGTCTCACTGATGTGGCAGTTAACGCCCTACTCATAACTTAATCATGCCCAGATGAACAGATTAGTTTACAAGAATAATCCAATCTGTATTTTTGGAATTCACGATTAAATAAAACTCTGAAACCATTACAGTCATATACACTGCAAATTATTTCTCTTTCATTTGGCTTTTAACTTTATCCTTTTGATTTTAAAATGCAAGGGAAATATGTGAATTAACTTGGCTAATGCTCAAATTGTCAGCATGGGCAATTTTCCTCTCTAACTCTAGTTGCTGCTTCTAAGCAAAAAAGGAAAAGGAGAGGGGGCGTAAAGACAGGAAATTGCAGGGGTTGGGAGGAATCCCTCATCCCGCCTCATCTCTGGCAGTCTCAGCTCTGAGGCAAACGGCCAGGCCTCCATGGCCCAGCCCAGCAGCTCGGGCTCAGCGCCAGCCCTGTGCACCCTGGGGTGAATCATCCAGGACATGGTGTCCGAGCCTTCATGATTTCCTGTCTAGAGGTGAAAAAGCAGCCAGAAGCAACAGCCCCATCGTTCTGTCAGTCCCCTGGCATTTCCCCTCAAGTCCATTGCTCAATTTCTAAGGATGAATTGGATCTAAGAACTGACCCAATGAGAAGAACCAAGAGTATTTGAGGAAAGGGGAGGGCATAGGGGGAAAAATGGGTTAGAATTAACTGTTAGGCTGAAATGAGGGAGGGAGCCAGAGGAGGGGGGATTGGGCTACGGTGCCGGGAGCAGACGGTTAGAATGCCAAGAAGAACTGGTGGCTTAGAGAAAGGATTAGGACTGGAGAAGAGGCTTATGTGTCCAGGGTGAGGCTGAAAGTTTAAGGCTGGCATCTTCGTTTTTGTTCCCCCAGAAGGTGACCCTGAGACAAAGACTGGAAGGTACAGACACCACCACCAAGAATGGCAAGGTGCCGACACAGGGTGTGCCATCAAGCCAGCTGTCACTGAGAGGCTGGAGCTCAGTCCTGTGGGGAACTCTGGGAAAGGTGTAAGGTCACCCCTTAAAGTCATCCCTCCCTAGGAGGCAGGGGAGGGGGGCTGGGTATTTATCCACCCACTTCTGTGGGTAGTTGAGGGCTGCTCCCAGCAGCTGTTAATCCCCCAGCACTTCCAGCCTGCATGAGGGAGGTCAGCCTCCCCTCGTGTCAGAGAAAATCCTCCTTGGGCAGATGCTGGTGGCTGGAAGTTGGTGGGATCACTCTGAAGCGGGAAGGCCCAAAGGATATGAACAGAGCACCCACAGCGTCTGCTGTAGCTGGGCACAGTGTGCATGTGTAGTATGTAGGGTGTGATATTTGTTCAGTTATCCACAGGTTTCTTTTTTTTTTTTTTGGTTACATATCCCCCCTTTTCTGCTTGTTCTTGCTGTGTTCATTCTTGTGTTCTTCTGTCTGCTTTGTTTCCCCCCATTGCGGCGACGCACCGAGTCAGTTCACCGCACAGGCGGCTTGCCCCGCTCGCAGGTGGCTCTGCCCGCCCACGGCGGCTTGCCATTCTCAAGGCGGTCTGCCCGCTCGGAGAGGTCCCGGGAACCGAACCTGGGGCCTCCCATGTGGTGCACCGGTGCCCTATCCACTGGGCTACAGCTGGCACCCAGGCTGTGCATAAGCAAGTAAGAATAGAAGTTAGGGAGCAGCATTAAGTTTACAGTTGGGATTAGAGCATCAGGTTCCATTAGGCTCCACTGTGATTCCATTAAGGTTCTGAAGCTCAGAGAGGCTATCTGTCCTGCCCGAAGTTACAAAGCTAGTAGCTGGTGAGCCTGGTCTGTGTTACTCAAGAGCCCGTTGTTAAGAGGACAGAGTAGGGCCGGCT
>PVKH010046007.1:0-10643 GCA_004027955.1 Chaetophractus vellerosus
CCCAGGAACTTCATAAAAGGGAGAGATATACATAAACAAGGGAAGGTGGAGAGAGACAAGACAGGAGAGAGGAAGAATTTAGGTGAATCCTTTGTGACTTCAACAGCTTTCTCATATCTTGACTCAGTCACCCTTTAAATCTTTGACCACTGAGATTTACCTTTGATCTGCTCTTCCATCTCTGCCCACTGAGTATAAAACATTGAGATTTGTCAGATATTTTGAGCACCAGCACCCACGCAAGAAGGTCACCAGGGCTACTTCTCGTTGGCATAAATGCTTGTGGGTGATGCAACTGGTGAAGTAGATAGCACAGACGCCCTCCCTACCCCCTTCTTTCAGTCATATCTAGCTGACTTCAAAGTTGGGGGAGTTGTGAACGGAGGAAAATAGTGGGTCCCTTCAAAAGGCCAGCTAAGGTGCTGTCTAATGGGTGGTCCAACAGTAAGAGAGCATTTTGCAATTCTATTTAAATGGTCCGTTCCCACTGGACCCAGAAGTGGCAATGAGGGGCAGAGAGAAGACTGTGGGAGGGTGGAGGTGGCATAAATTGTGGTAGAGTATTCCTGAGAACTGAGTGCCAGAGCAGGGTATCCTTCCCAAGCCAGGCCCTGAGAACTTTGGCAGACCAACCTGCCAGGGTCACTGGGCAATATCCAGCGCCTTGGGCTCTGGATAGGGCTGTTCTGACCTCCCTTGTTATCCATACTTCCTGTCCAGAACCACAAAAACACACACTGTACAAAAGACCTTTAGGATCAAGCATCTGTGCCCTATTGATCTTCATGGAAGATTGTGCCCTTCACTCCTGCCCTCAGAGACAACATTTGTGTAAGTTTGCCAGGGCTGCTATGACAAATACAACAGGCTGTTTGGCTTAATGGGAATTTATTATCTCACAGTTTTGGAGGTTAGAAGTCACACATCAAAATATCACCAGGCCATGCTTTCTCCTGGAGACTATAGCATTCTAGCTTACCACAATCCTTCAAGTTCCCTGGCTTATAAATGCATCTCTGCCTCCGTTACATGATGATATGCACCTCTTTTTCTGGTTCCAATGACCGCATCTGAATTTCCTCTGCTTATGAAGGACTTTAGCCATATTGGATTAAGGCCCACCCTGATTCAATTTGACCTCACCCAAGCATGATCTTCCAAGGCCCTGTTAATAAATGAGTTCACACCTATAGGATCAGGGGTTAGGGCATAAACATGCCTTTGTGGAGGATATGACTCAATCTACCAAACAATTACATTCATGAACAACTGCTGAGGCCATCCCAGCAATCCCCTGGCCTCCAACACAAACCCAGAGGGTCATTTTTAGCTCTTTCCCTTCTCTAAACCTCACTCTTCCCATTTCTAAAAAGGGGATGGCTCATCTTCCCTTCTTCTGACCTCTAATATCCATGGAAAGGGTAAAAATAAAATGGAAATGTGCCTGTGAGGACTCCTCAGAGAAACTCTTTTAAGAAGTGGTTGGTACCAGCATCCCCACAGCCAGGAGATCTGTTAGCTGAGAGCTGTCCCTAGCTATCCCCTGAGATCCCAGCTCTCACACTCTGAGAGACGGAACAGCAATCCAGAAAAGGTGTCTTACAGTCATTTCTCCTTTTCAGTCACACCCTTACCACTCCGCCGCACAAGCACTCCACTGGACCCAGACTGAGCTATGTGCTCAACAAGAACCCCAGCCCTACGCCTCTGCTCCCATCGTTACCACTGAGCATCTCACATTTGCTCACCACGCCAGACCAGACAGGCTCACCATTCCCAAACCCTCCCCAACCACCGCAGCCAATGGGCTTCTCTCCCTATTCTTGAAGAGTATCATTATTATTTTCTTGGCTACCCCACAGCATCTAGAATAGTGTTATGAACATAGAGGGTATTTCAATAAATATTTCTTTTAGAGGGTTTCTGGTTTGTTCTTTTTTTTTCATCATTCAGTAAAACAAAGTGATTCAAGTCTCCAGGTATCCAAGTATGAGGCTGAGGATCCAGCCTGCCCCTTTTCCTCTTCTCTTTCCAGTTGCCCAAACTCTCAAGCTGCTCCACCCCACCAACCCTTCCCCTACTCAGCCGGGATGGCTCGTCGTGACCTTGCTCTCCCACCTCTGACATCACTAAGCCATGTTTTCACCATGAGTGTCTCCTGAATTTCCTGTGGAGCACAAACAAGGAGTAATTTTAAAGCAGTGTCACCAACAACTTTTTAACAAACACTCTAGGACATGCATATCCGTGATCATCTTTTCCCAGGCCGCACCCTGCACCAGGAATCTGTGCCCTGGGTTAGAACTACAGGATCTCTTAGCTGCTTTGAACCTCTACCCAGAATTTCTGGGCCTTTAACAGCCACTAAGTTTCCTGGCAGGAAACTGGTATTGTCTCTCCCTGTGAGGATACTCTAAAGACCAACAAACTCTACCCTTCTCCCAGAGGTTAAATAGGCATCTGCCAACCCCACTTTTCTTCCCAGGCTTCCCAAGCCTAGTGTCACAGGAAGAGGGTGGGATTTGCTACCTGGCAGGCCAGAGTTCAAATCCTCATTCCACTCTCACTGGGTGACCTTGAGCAATTCAGTGCGATTCAATCTGCATTTGCTGTGTGCCAACTATTGTCCTAGGGAGCCAGGGGTTCTCACAGTATGGGATTAGGACCAACACCATCAGCCTGGGAACTTATTAGAAATGTAAATCATTGGGTCTATCCCAGACCTGCTGAATCAGAAACTCTGGGGTTGGAGTGCAGCAATCTGTGTTTTTACAAGCCCTACAGGTGACTCTGATGCACAGTCAAGTTTGAGAAACACTGCTTTAGACCCTGGAGGCACAAAAAAACAAAAACAAAAACAAACAAAAAAAACGAAAAGAATGATGCCCAGATTTTAGATCAGCAGTTCTCAGCCCTGGCTGCACATTAGAATCACCTGGGGGAACTTTTAAAATAATACCAACACTTGGGCCCCATCCCAAACCAATTTGGGAAATGTCTAGGAGTGGGCAAAAAATCATATGCTGAGTGCAAAGACTGAACAAGTTGTACAGGCACCTGAAAAGGGAGAGAGCAGGGCAAGTGACTTCACTTCTGGGCCTCTGTTTTCTTATCTGCAAAAATGGGAATTCTAATGTCCATCCTGCAGGACTGCTGTGAGAATTACAGGAGATGATATACAGGAAATGGTCCATCCATGTTAGTTCCCTCCCTGCTGGTCCCCATGTTGACTTTGAGCTGAGCAGCTGGGAAGATGGGTTTGGACAGCCTCCTGACACTAGTCCATCATCGAGGACCCCATCCCACCAGGAAAAACCTTGTGGCTGTTCATTGCTTGTGACCAGAGTCCCCTTAGGCATCCATTTCCACATTCCCGATGTCCTTGGGAACCAAACTGTCCCCAGAGGGGAGCTCACAGCACAGACCCCAGCCCTCTGACACCTCCCAACTCTTCCAAAGAACAGCTCTTTAAGACAATTTGATAAAAGGCTACTGAGTTACACTAGGAAAATAGTGTCCTATTCCTACACCCCCCCCCCCCAAACCCTTTCTGCCTGTGGCTTGAGGCAGGTCTGCTGGCTCAGGGGGAGCTTTCTCTGTATCAGGCAGCCCTCCTTGATGCAGAACTCTAATTATTCCATTCCCCTTCTCCAGCAACGTCTGAATGTAGGTCTATAGGGACTTGGCAAGAGCCCCAAATTTGCCACCCCCCCAAAAAAAAGGCATGGGAGTCAATATGCAAACAGAGGCGCAGGGCACACAGTGCCACAGATCCACAGGCATTCCCCAGGCCTCCTAAACTCAGCAGAGTTATAAGGGCTCTTCTTCATGGCAGCCCTCTGGGGCTCTATGCTTATCCCAGGGGTTGCTAAAAACATTTTTGGTCTCTCCTCTTTGAGAACAGCCTTCACTGTCATTTTAAAATATAAAAAGAAGCAAATTGTGTTACTACTTTATAGGCAAACCTTGCTTATGTTTTTAATTTAAAAAAACACTATCACTCAGCTTGTCCAGATTTGGTTTTCTCTTTCCCAGATTTGGTTCCAAATGAAGCTGGGCTGTTTCCAAAAATCAAATTAGCATTCAAAGAACAAAGTTTTATCACCATTAAGGATAGTTTTTTTAAAAAATCCTGCATACCCAGATTGGAAAATAGTTCCAGAATGCGGAGCATAAGTTGCATCATGGAATGAGTTCCCCTCAGGGGCCACCACTGAAGGGATTACCCCCTCATTTCATATCAGTCAGTCACATCACCTACCAGCTGACTCAGGAGCCAACCCCCCACGCTAAACAGAAGCAGGGTGAGGAGACATATAGAGGAGGATGGACAGGCTTCAGGAAAAGAGTTTGGACATGCCAGAAGCAGGGATCAGGACAGTTCTCCCAAAAAGTAGGGTCCTCCGGGGGAGTAATGTAATCTTCAGAGGCCAAGGATGGCCTATCTCTCTGCCCCTGTCCCACAGAACTTTCACCAAAGAATTCAGAACATAGGATAGGTGCGGAAAACCCTGCAGAAACAGTTGCAGAGGAACAGAAAAAATAAAGGTGCCTCTCGTCTCCTCCCCACCCCCCTTCTCTGAGCTACTAGGGCCCAACTCCTTCCCAGACACCACAAATCCACCTCTCCTGGCCCCACTGCCCCTCCCCTTCCTTCCCCAAGTCCTGCTACATGCAAAATAAGACCTCTGCCCAAGCTGGCCGGTGGAGAATAAAATATTTTCTCCGTGGCTCTGTGTTTTCATTCAGCCTTTAAAGGCTCAGGCCAGGCGGGGAGCCCGGTCGTGCGGCGCCTCATAGCTCGCCTCCCCCAGTGCTGGCGACTTGCTCTCTTTCTTTTCTCCTCTTCACACCAGATTTCTCACAGGCTCGGGTGCCAGACCCTGGACTCTGGAAGTGCTGGATTGAGCTGCCCTCACATCCCTTCAGAAAACATAGCTAAAAACCGAGCTTACCAGTGCACAGCTTTACGCATTAAGGAATGTCAGGCTGGGGCTCCAACTGGATAGAGAGAGGGATGGAGTGAGAAGGAGATGGTTGTGTAATTCACACCACACTCAGTCATCTGCACTAATGTTGGAAAGAGATGCTGGGTAATCAAAATAATGGATAATCAATAAACAAGAATAATGTACAGTTTCCAGATTGTTTAGGATACAAATAATTTTCGGTAGCAGAGTTGCCTTTGTAAGGATCTATTTGTTCAAAAATAAATTTGCATTTAAGACTAAGAGTGGTAGGAAACATCTGGATGGAAAGAAGACACCAGGTGTGTATTTTTAATTTACCATATAATACACACCCATAAATAATCAAGAATTGTCTGTGTGGGGAAAACACACGGGAAATTAGAGCTGAAAGATATCATCAGTCTCCATCTTACAGATGAAAAAACCAAGGCCCAGAGAAGGTGAAACAATTGTTTCCTATCACTCAGTTGGCAGAAGAACCAAAACAAGACTTGGATTGTCTACGCAGAGCATTGTCCACTTGGCCACAGAGTGTTCTACCCTCTAGCAGAGGAAAGGATAAGAGCAGGAAGAAGCGTGGGACCCCTGGGGTCTGAGAACAGGACATCATTCAGCTACTCCTTCTGAGTATGGCCTAACTCCCTCACTCAAACAAAAGCTGCCTGGGCATAGTGACCGAACCTTAGGGACTTTCTTAGGAACTCCCTCACGAGAGCACGCTGGATGTAGCTGTGCATCATCACCCAAATTAGTATCTACAGCCCTCTATTTCCCACTTTCCTGGCTTGACTCTCTATATGTCAAATGCAAATGACTAAGGACAATTCAGTAGCTCTTCTGGACTGGAAATTGCTTCGGTCGTTGTGCAGAGGTCTAACCAAGTCAACAGGGCAGCTAGCACATGGGTAGTGAGGGATGGGATGGGGAACTAGCACATGAGAGTCAGACCCATGAGGGGACTCTAGACCCCAGGACCCTTCAGGACAAGGTGAAGAGGGCGGAGACTGTTTCTGAGTAGGAGGCACGTCCCTCATCAGAGCTGCCCACATGAAAACGTAGTTCCTGGATCATAATGCTCCCCTCCACCAGACATTTTTTGGCCTAAACCAAGGTTTACCTGGACTCTATCTGTAGTCTTCTTCCATCCTGAGAGACCATCCCCTTCTAGTCATTTGGTGTAAATTTTCATTTGGTTTTCCCACTTCCCTGCATTGTCAACTCAGAGGAAACAACTCCCCCTCTGTATGGGGCAACAGTAAAACTACCACCTCTGAATGGCCCATCAGTAAAATGGGATTGGGCTGAGACTTCCTTTCTCAGCCCAAAACTTTATTTCACTGCAGGCATTTATTCTCATCAGGGTGTGTTATCTAAATAAACTTTGTAAGAAAAGCATCTTTTTATTGTGGTAAAATAAATTTAACGAAATTTACCATTAGTGACATTTACATTTACAATGTTGTGCAGCCATCACCACTATCCAGTTCCAGAAATTTTTCATGACTCCAAAAGGAAACCCTGTACCCATTAGCAGTCACTCACCCTTCTTCCCTCCCCCAAGCCCCTGGCAACCACTAATCTGTTTTCTGTCTCTATGGATTTGCTGACTCTGAATATTTCTTATAAAAGCAGTCATACAATATGTGACCTTTTGTATCTGGCTTCTTTCACTTAGCATAATGTTTTCAAGGTCCATCCATGTTGTAGCATGTATCAATATGCCATTCCTTTTTAAGTATGACTTATATGGATACATTATATTTTGTTTATTCATTCACCAGCTGATGGGCACTGGGGTTGTTTCCACCTTTCGGCTACTGTGAGTAGTGCCACCATGAATATTCATGTACCTGAAGAAACATCACCTTTACCAGGGACAAACATCTTTTAATATACAGGTGGAAAGGGAGTGAAGAACAGCCACCAGTTAAACAAATATTGCATTATTTGAAAACATTTATGTCTCAACATTCCAGTCTTGTGATCTTCTATTTAAAACTGATCTTAGTCCATTCATAACTTTGATTATAGAACTAATGAAACAACTTGAAAAAAGTTAGAGCGTGACATATTAGTAAGTGCTTCTTGAGGACAGGAACTTGACCTTATTCGTTGTTGTTTTCCTAGCACCGTCCATACACCTGCCACCCACAAAAGTACTTAATAAATATTAATTGAGGGAAAACATGAATGAAGGAAGGAAATAATTGAGTAATTTGAAACATATTATATACATCAAAGGCATAAATTCTTTTTTTTTTTTTTTTTTTTAAAGATTTATTTGTTTTATTACATATCTCCCCTTCCCCCCCGTTGCGGCGACGCGCCGAGACTTGGTCACTGCGCAGGCGCGGCTTTCCCCGCTTGTGGGCGGCTTCTGCTTCCATCACGGCCGGCTTTTTCAGTTCGGGGGTGGCTGGCTGTGCTCGATTTGCAGGCGACCTGCCCTGCCCATGGCGGCTTTTGCCTGTCCGTGGCAGCTTTTTGCCCTGCCCACGGCGGCTCCGGCCCGCCCATGGCGGCTTGCCATTCTCAAGGCGGTCTGCCCGCTAGGAGAGGTCCCCGGAAACCGAACCCGGGGCCTCCCATGTGGTTTCCCAGCGAGCTCTTTATCCACTGAGCTATCTAGCCGGGCCCTAAAGGCATAAATTCTTAAGGGACATAAAATAATGGAGATGTTTAGGCTAGAAAATTGTGTAATAAGAATAATAAAGTAAATGAAGCATGAGAAAGAAAACAACTGGGACACAAGGACCAACCAATATCAAATGAAGGTGCACTGAAAAGTATGAAGCATTGCCAAATAGACTGTGCAGCAATAATAACTGCTGTCCTCAATTGTCTGAAGGACTTCAAGCAGAAATGAAATTATATAGGTCTGTATTAGTCCAGAGGGTCTAAGATCAATGTGAATAAGTTAAAGAAAGTCGGGTTTCAATTACATAAAATAATTTACTAACAATTAGGTTTTGTCTAACAATAAGATTAGTTGTCTTAAAAAGTCATGAGCACCGTAAGTCACTGAAAATATGGATGATCATCACTTAGAGATCTTCTAGAAGCAATTTCAGCCTTGAATGGAAAGTCAGACTAAATGGATTCTGGGATCTCATCTATAAATAAGATCCTATTAATCTGGAACTTTGTGATCAATGGATAGAGTCAAGCAAGGCAAACTTCTTAGGAGAAGAGAGTTGGGAGTCAGATTGGAAGGTGGCGATATGGAATGGCAAAAATGGCCTAGTTTAGAAACATTAGTACATATTGGAGTGTGGGGCCAAAAGAATACTTACAAAAGTTTAGGAGGATTAGAAAAATCTCTCTGTATCATGTGTCAGGGATCCTTTCAGGTCCAGGGGCATCATTCTCAAAACCATCTATTTAGAGTAAATTGGCATCTTCTAAATGGATTGATTATCCTAACCTGGACCAAACTGAAATAGGAAAATCTTACAAGATATTTAACAAGTAGATGCAATATGGAAAGTCAATAGAGTTGAAAATTAAAGGAAGCCACAACAAGGCAAGTCCAGCCCACAAATCTGTATCCAATTTGATACTTGTAAATGGTAGTCTCTAAGCTGCCACCATAAAAGCACCCATCCAGCCTTGGACTCTTGTCATTATTGAACCAGAGGTCATTATTTTATGAATCCTGTATTGTAGCTGAGCCAGACAGACAACAGCCTTTTCTTTCATTTTGCTTGGATAATGTCCAAATCTAAGTCACTTTACTATGACTTAAAGAGTATTGTACCCATCTGTTCACAACTGATGGAAATAATCGAGGGGTAGAATGTGCCAGGAACCCTTGGACAATTCTGCAGAAGTGGGTCAGGGGCTTTCCTGGCCATTTGCCATGTGGCAACACGTCCTTCTTCTGTGAACATATGGATTTGATGAAACTATCACCTGGAGAGCATGGCACAGCAGGGCTTGGGCCGTTCAATTTCCACAAGATAATTTATGTAAGTTTAGCAAGTCTTTACATCTTGTGTTACATCATGAGACATCCTTGAAAGCATGCAACTTTGTGTTGCCTCTCTGAGGAGAACCTGGCTTTGTGCCCCAAAACAGAAAGGAAAGGTGGTGATTGGATGCCACCCCTATCCATCACCTTGGGGGAAGCAAATCACCTCAAAGGAGAGAAGGAGCAGCCAGGTATCGGTCTATTAAGATGAAACTGGTGGGGAGGGTGAAGGGTCCTCAAATATTTGTTCAGACTTTTGAAACAGTACAATGGTTGAAGGAGATAAACCTCACCAATAATGACTTAGAAAGCAGTTTGGTAATATCAAATTATTCCTTAATATAATCTTTGAGTAAAAAATATAGGGATCTTGCTAAAAAATCCTTCTGAGTGATGCCTGTCTTTTTATATTTGGAATTTTTCACTTATGACATCAAAAAAATAACAAAATCATTCATTTGAGGCCTGGGAAAAGGAAGGAAGTCTCTCCTAAAATCTCAGCCAGAAATTCCCAAAACCATGATCTTCTTTTTCAACATTTCTATACTGAACATCGAGGTAAGTCAAGAAGGCAGAAGAGATGTTACTTAAGTGCAACTTAAAGTTGGAAGGCAGTGTTTATAGGTAAGCTGTTGATATTTTTGGTGTGAGCTGGTAGAGTCACCTCTTTTTCCCCCACACCTACCTTACTGAGTCATAACCCAAACCAAGATGGGTCCTATAAACTGTGGGGCCACCTTTACTTAATGTGTCTAAGGAAATACCTGGCAGTACAGCCTGGTCCTAATTAATCAGAAGGGCTAATGGCTCTAATTGTGGGTTATCCAGGCTCTTGAATCTCCCCCTCTCCCCTCCTAAGTATTTCCCTGCTCACAGGGCAATTAGAAGCAAGGAGTGGAAGAAAGTCATTTTGCTCTTTGTAAGCAGTTTGTTGAAAGCATTTTTATGAAAGGGGGATTATGCTGTAAGTTTAAAATGAGGTGTTCGTGTTTCCTCTGGATTTCAATTATTCAGGCCGTCAGTGCCCTTGACTGCCCCCAGCCTCCCTCGCATGCCTAGGAATAATTAAGAGTGGGCCTGAATAGCAGTGTCTGCCAGCATTGCCAGGAACACCACGTGCAGCCCTCTGCCCACCACATCATGGCTTCCTCTCCTTCACGTGGCAGCTCAAGGTCATCTACTCCTAGAACTCTTGCTTATTCACCACACTGTCTCCAACCCTGTGCACCCCCTTCCCCTTCAGACCCTGTCATCACAATATCTTTGTGTCACATCATCTGTATCTGTCTTTTCCTATGATTAGGAACTGACAACATGAAACAGCCGAACAAAGCAGGAGACTCACCATCAGAGATCCTGAATTCAAGGCTCAGCTGCTCCTTGCTAGCTGGGCAACTTTGGGCGAATCTCTTCAACTGGTTGAGCTTCAGTTTCCTCATCATCATAAAAGTGTGATGGTAATTTTTGCCCTACCCATCTCAGAAGCTATTGTGAATTTCAAATAAGATAACTGAGGTGAAGTATTTTGGAAATTGCATTGCACCTTCTTTCTGTTGTTTGTGGTATAGAGACGTTTCTCTTTTTTTTAATATTCTAGAGGCTGACCTATGGTTGCACTCCCTTTGAACATTTCAGCACAGTTTTGGCTTAATTGTCACTGAATGCCCCTCTTGTCCCTACAATGCTAAACACAAACCCTCTCC
>PVKH010046008.1:0-10457 GCA_004027955.1 Chaetophractus vellerosus
AACCCGGGACCTCCCATGTGATATGCCAGCGCCCTATCCACTGGGCTATCGAGCCGGCCCCCCTACTCATCATTTTAGATGTGATCATTGTGATTATGTTTCTAAAAAGAGTCCTTTTCCTTTGATATACTATCAGGGATTTCCTTCAAAATAAAGGGAGAAGCCAGAGAGGGGTATGGATGAAACAAAACTGGCAATGAATTGATAATTGCTGAAGCTGAGTAATATGTACATGGGGTTCACTATAATAGTCTCTCTACTTTTTGTATAAGTTTGAACTTTACAAAATTACAAGTTTAACATATTTGTACATATATATGTTTACATTCGGTTTTTTTGTTGTTTTTTTGTTTGTTTTTTTTAAAGATTTATTTATTTTATTACATATCTCCCCTTCTCCCCCCGCTGCGGCGACACGCCGAGACTGGGTCACTGCGCAGGCGCGGCTTTCCCCACTTGTGGGCGGCTTCTGCTTCCATTCACGGCCGGCTTTCAGTTCGTGGGTGGCTGGCTGCGCTCCATTCGCAGGCGACCTGCCCTGCCCGTGACGGCTTTTGCCCTGCCCATGGCAGTTTTTTGCCCTGCCCACGGCGGCTCTGGCCCGCCCATGGCGGCTTGCCATTCTCAAGGCGGTCTGCCCGCAGGGGGGGGTCCCTGGGAACCGAACCCAGGGCCTCCCATGTGGTATGCCGGCGCCCTATCCACTGGGCTATCGAGCCGGCCCCTACATTCGTTTTTAAAAAGAATTTTTATGTTCCAAGATGGTATCTAAACATAAAAGATAAAAATATTCAGCACTGGCCACTTAACAATATGATGAAAATCTAGGGTTGGACAAAGACTCAAATGTGATATGAGACAGCAGGACTATTTCTACCGACAAATGTGTTCCCTTCACATTGCAATTACTTCCCCTGCATGTGAACATTACATCCCAATTTTTTCTATATTCTGAAACATGGTAAAACATTCTCCATGACAAAACATGAAATCAGATACACAGACCATAAAACATAAATCAGACTTTCATTTATTCTTGATAGCTAATACATTGCAAATCTTTCCTTAAGTTAGAAACTAAAATCAAAGAAACCATGAGCACCATCTCGAGGAGAATGCCACATTACCAAGACAGATAATGCCCCTCCAATTTTGTGTCCTCCCTGATGTGGAGGTGAGATACACATGGAAGGGATGTTTCAATGTGCACTCCCTGACAAAAACTACTGGTAAGAGGGCTAAATCTGCACACACTTTATTACTATTCTCACTGATCCAGAATGTTGTAGAGTTTTTCATTGTTTTAATTATTTAGTTTTTCCCCCTTCCACCAGTTTAACTTAACTGCCCTCCTCATTTTTCTCAATTTATTAATCACTCAGCACCAACAAAAAGAAAAAGAAAAAAAAATTGTGTGGTTCTATAAAAGTCTAAAACAATTTGACTATATGGAAAACAGAAGCCTAGGTTAATATGGCAGGAGGCTAGAGGGGGATCATTCAGAGAGCTTATACTAACAGAGTGTTTATTTAAATAAACAATTTCAGAACTTAAAAACAATTATCTGAAAAAGCATGAATGAAAGTGCTAATTGTGCTTTTATATTATCCAAAAACTAACAAACAAAATGTTTCCTTTCTAGTCTTAGGAGAACTATACACATTTAAACAACAAAAACTCTAAATTAAAACTTACCAGTTCACTTTACCTCAGAATTTTAAGTAGAAAATCTTGTAACTCCAAAGCTAACACATGCTTGAAATCTGTATTCTAAAAGAAGCTGAAAGCAAGATGATAAAAGTACAAATTAAAAACATTTTGTTTCAGAAAAAAAAAATGTTATAGGAGTATGTAACAGCAGATATTTTCAGAAGAACTTTTGATTCTATTTTTGTTCTAGCACAAAAGAAACTATAACTTATTTTGGTTCAGGAAAAGAAAAATATGTATTTATTTTAGTTCTGATGCATCCCCCATGGAAAAAATATGTTATCTAAAATTCTCCATTCCCCTTTCCTGCATTTTTCTTCATAGCACTAACTGATAATAGACATGACATGTTCAGTTGTTTATCGCCTTTCTCCCCTTAGGGTGAAAAGGGACTCTTTGCTACTGTAATCCAATAGCCTAAAACAGTGCCTGGCACATAATAGGTGATCCATAAGAATTCATTGTGGAAAAAACACATTAGGAATCATCAGTTTATAATTTTAAATAAAACTAACTTTCCATCAACTCTGAAACTTAAAATCTTACCCCCAAAACGTTTTATGTTCAGTTTAAAAATGGGAACTATTTTCAAATTCGGGACTCGTGTAATGAGATCAGGAAGATTCTAAAAGATGATGAATTTTGCAATTTTGTTATGTAAATAAATATCTTTTTTTAAAAAAATGGGCCCTAGAAGGGACCCTTCTACATTTTAATATGAGTCTGTCATGTTAGGGGCTGCGAGATTTCAAATCAATTAAATTTAAGTTTCAGGTTTAGGTTCAGATTTTCTGAGAAAGTTTCCATGTTAGATTAATTATTGCAAGATTTCTGTTTCAGCATATGATATAAAATTATATTGTAAAGCATAATATCATCCAAAATACTTTTATTTTTGAAGAGTGTTTCCTGCTGCTCTAACCACTGTTACAATTATAAACTGGTTTTGTGACTACATAATTTGTTACCTGCGGATGTGACCTGCACCTTATCTAATTATCTTAGTGAGAATTTAGTATGTTATTTTTTTATAGCCTTTATTGTGCAATATTTTCAGATCTAGTTATTACTTACAAGTTTTACTCTCAGAAAGTAAAAACTGACTTGTTAGGTGTCCTTACGTCAGTGACGAAGCCAAGACCAACATTCACTGGAATAAGCAACCATCACAAATGGCTGAAGAGAATTTGACAACGTTTGGGAAGACACACGGAAGCAAAGGACCCGAGTCTCAGCCAGAGAGAGGACGGTATTGTCGGGGCCTCTGATTTCTACCACCTACCTCGGGCACCCACGGAGTGTGAAGGCTCCAGGTGTGTACCGAATCAGAAATTAAAGACAAAAATATCCCTGTGGATTTCCCAGTGTTTAGTCTAAGTTCAGGCAAGTCCCCCTCAGACTCCTACTCGCCTGTGTAGCCCTGTGTGTGGCCCAAGACCAGAGCCCGAGCATAGCTAAAGGTGGCTAAAATAGGGCCCCTCCAGCTCTGGCTCAGGGGGGCGAAAAAAATCAGTAAGCAAACAAATAGATCCAAAACCCACACACACCACACACAACACAACTAGTTCTGCGGGCAGGCCGGCCTCCCACCCCGACGCCAGGAGCAGCACACGGCGCGACCCACGCCGGAGCGCGCCTCAGGCCCCGCCCACCTTCTGACTGAAAACTCCTGAGAGGAGCCGAGCGCCGGCGCGGACCTGGGGCCCACAGTGTAACTGCGCGCCCCGACGCCTTCGGCCCGGGAATCGGCTCCAAATACCAAGCACCCCCGTTACCCCGCGGGGCGTCCAGGACCCAGTCCCCAACTCCCTGCTGGGTGTATGGGTCCCTGTCCCCACTTCCCCGAAGGGGCCCCACCTCCACCTCCCCCGCGGCGCTTGGGGGCTGCCGGCCTCACCTCCCCGCGGGGCATCGGGGATCTACTCCTCACCTCGCCAGGGGCAGCCCGGAGGCGGATCACCTATTCACCAACCTCTCAGAGGGTCCCCAGCCTGGTTCAGTTGAGCGCCAAGCAATGGATTGCCTGGCCCCCACCCTCCCCGCCTCTGCTCTTTCCTCCAAAGGTTTAAACTAATTGGTTTTGAATATGTGACTCTCAGGATACTGTATTCTACTCTCATTAAATAAAGCTCCTATCCTAGATTGTAAGGCTCTACCAACTGATAATTTACAGGGCTTCCCCAACATAGCCTGCTTCTCTGCTTCACACACTCCAACATTCCTTCCTTGTAGAAGTTAGCCAGGCCTCAACACTGGGACATTCGTTTTCTTATCACTTAAAAAAAAAATGTTTACATTTATTATTGTTTTAAATTCACATGTAGGGTTGCAGGTAATTGTAGCTCATTAAATAAGGTTTTATATCATTAACACTGAACTCACTGGCCACCACTTCTATAACTTAGGCCCAAACCAAGCTTATCTAGCACACCTATTTTATCCTAAGGCACATCACAGCCTTCCTGCACTTAGGAACACTAGACAGCTCTTCAGCACTATGCTTGGGGGCCATTTTAAAAAGCGAAATCACTCTCAAAATGAAAAGGACATGTACTTACAGTATGAGAGCTAAACAGGAAGGCAGAGAGTAACCTTGTTCCACCTTAACTGGAAAAGTATGAGTCAGTCTGCTCAAATTTTTCCCTGCTCTGCACACTTCTGCAAATGACCAGGAAAGTGCAGTGAACTTTTATTTTAAGGTTACAAATAAATTTTAGCAAGTAGGCAATTTCACAATCAGGCAATCCGTGAATAATGAGGATCAACTGTATTTCCAAAATTAAATTAAATTTCAGGGAGTGGATGTGGCTCAAGCGTTTGAGCACCTGCTTCCCATATGGGAAGTCCAGAGTTCAGTTCCTGGTGCCTCCTAAAAACAACAAACAACATGTGGCTCAGTGGTTGAGTACCCGCCCCACATACAAGGTCAGGGTTTCAATCCCTGGCCCCAGTACCTAAAAAAAAATAAAATTAATTTCAGAAATAAATGTCTTAAAAACACAATGTTTACATACGCTGTTCAGCAAAAGTGAATTTACAACAACAGCTGACAATGTGTTCTTATGCTATAAACATGAACAAACTATGAAAGTAAGTTATTCTTTCAAGTTTCTTTAACAAAATAATCCTCTGAAGATTAGCAGTGAATTTTTTTGACAGGAAAACTTTTGTAGATGGTAAAATAGTAACTAATCAATAATGTCTTCCTTTCAGAAATATTTGTCTTTTCTTTGGAAACCTCCATCTCTGACATTTAGGGACTACATACTACTGTCTGACTGCTCTATTACTATTCCCACTTTTCTTTCCAGCTCTACTATTTATTAGTATATGACCTTGGAAAAGACTCAGCCTTTAAATCTTAGCTCTTCCTCCTCAACAACACTAATAATCCCTAACTCATAGATACTGTTGCAAAGGCTAAATAATATTTGTAATAATCCTAGCACATAGTAAATGCTCAATAATATCAATTTCTTTCCCCATCCCTGAAATGTTAAATTATTCTAATAATTTGATAAACCAAGTATTTCAAAAAGTTTAAACCAATAAACTCCTTGAGTCAAAGAATTAAAAATTTGATCTCATAAACTATATATAATAGAAAAGCTGAATTACCAGAGGGATTATCATCCATCCCAAAGGTACTGGACCTGTATACTTAATACAGGCAAATATCTTAATAAAGAAGAATGTAGTTCAAATTATAGAATTATGGTATTCAGCAACAGGCTGGTAGTGAGGGACTCTTTCATGTCTGATCTCCCATAATCATAAGGTCCTTATGGACAACTGACAGGGGGTGATGGTTTGCATGTATCTTGTGTCACAGTGGAGGAGATGCCATTCCCTTTCCAAAGAGAACAGCTAAACTATTGGGGTTGGCCAGGTACCACATGACACACATGCTCAAGCAATACATAGTTCTCTCTGTAACTGGAATGGAAAAAGATTACCCCAAAATGGAAGAAGACTTGAGGTCAGGCCACAGGCTTGATGCCAAGCCTCCAGATAAAGGAATGCTCTAGGCCCAGGTCCCTGATTGGGCAGGCCTGGGGGAGGATAGCAGATTGCACAATAGCTGTTTCCTCAACAGATACTGTGTTCGTAAATGAAACCTCTCATTCATTCATTTATGTATTCATGCACTCATTTATTTAAGAATACAGTGGCGATTCTGTAGAACCTTGCCTTTCCCCTAAAATAATAATATAATTGTGAAAGCTTCAGCTTTCAAAAAGAAATATCAAAACTGTGATGGATTTTTAGTAATGTTGACACATTTCCTAAGAAAACATACTAATCCTAAAGATTTAATTTTACAACCAGTGTACCAACATTACAAGAAATCTTCCACATTAAATTACAAGACTAATTTTTGATATAAAAATCATCTAACTTCCAAATAATAATAATGCCAAGCCTGACTATTTAACAGCTTAAAATTGCTTTAAAATAAATAAGGAAAACAGTCCATGCCTCACTGTTATGTGCATAAAGAAAACATTCGTTTTTATGTTGTGGGGAGAAGATACCTTCTCGGTTACTGTAATTAAATATTGCTGTGATTTATGATGAGATTTTCTCATAGGAGAGTTATAAAAATAGAAAACTGTCTTATGGAAGGTACAAGTGTATTATAGAAGAGCATAGATTTAGAATCAGAGCTATTTTCTAGGCAAGCCTCCAATTCTTTCTAGTTGTGTAATCATAACAAATCTGACCTTTTGTTTCTTCATCTGTAGAAATATAGAAACTGCCATTCTTATTTCATAGGGTTGCCATGAGTTGTACTGGAAACTGTGATACACCACCCAGATTCACCTTGAGGGCTGAAGAACCTATTCCCCCAACTGCTGTGAGTGCTGCAGCAGACAGCCCTCAGCAGCAGCCCTCTTTGGAACTGCCTTAGCTGAAAAGAATTTCCTCACGTAAGGTCACACACCCTTCCTAGAACAGTCAGCCCAAAAGGCTAGCTGACACAGGCCTATAAAGCCTCAGCTTCCTCTCCCCAAAGCAGGAAAACTTTGATGGGCTGTCCCAGTTCCAGAGCTCCCCATGAGACTGACTGAGGCCTTCACTGAGACTGCATCAAAGTTCAGTTTCTCTTTGTCCAATCCAAATTCCTTCCCTTTACCTATACACTGGTGATCCCAAGTGCAGAAACAAATTTCCTGAATGCTAATTTCCATCTTGGAGTCTGATTCTCAGGAAACCCACCCTGTGAAATAAGAGTGAAGGAAAAATAAGCTATATGAAAGTACTTCAGAAGTGCTAAATGTAAAGCATATTACTCATTTCTTTCCTGGTTTTGAATTCTGACATCTTTTCTGGTGAAAGCAATAGAATATTATTTAAGAAGAATATTAAAATGCTGATATTTTGAACCAGATGTCACTGGTTTTAGATTTTATATTTCTCCTCTAACACCTCTCCTGAGATTTAATTATTATAAGACATCCATGAGCTCTCTCTTCTGGCTGATAAATTATATCACCAACTATATGGAAGTCAAGATTGTTCTGTCTTAAACTGAATATTATAATGATGGTCAATAAGGAAATTGGCTATAGTATTCCATTTCTTCATATGCTATCAACATGCATTACCTGTCCATAAAGAATAAATTTTACTGCAAAATTACTTTCTATTTTATACAACATATCCATAAATGTTTGAATTAACCCAATAGCAAGAGACTGCTGGTTTCAGCTCTGACATCTAAGGAGCTTGGAAATTATCATTCCCATTCTTACAACAGGAAAAAAGCTGGGCAAACTGGAAATCAGTGACTTTTCTTGGGCCAATCAGGGAACTGAGGTTGTATGGAAAACTGTTTACCCCAAAATCTGTACAGACAGGAGCATCTAAAAAGATATAGCACCCATGATATGTTTATCTGGAGAAAAAGCCACTAGAAGCCATAAGTGGTAGGTCTGCATACTTCAGTAGTAATTTTGACAAGCTGCTGGAAGTTGAGTTTGGATTAGCAGACTAGTGAACTTGCATGAGAGTAAGTAACACCTGAGAGCAGCAAACATAGGAAAAAGCACAATTTCTTGGGCTCTCCTTTCCAGGAAACCCACTAGGTTCTCAGAGTGAAGATCTGTGAAAAATTCCCTCTGGCAGAGGTAGGGATAGAGTAGCAGATCCTTCTCTATAACAAAGGCTTTCTCTCTAGGGAGAAAGACTTTGTCATGGGACAGCACTAAAACCTTATCCTAACTTGGGATAGGGAACTCCATGCCATTCCATACCCATGCACCCTTCCTTCCCCCCCTAAGGGAGGCAGGGTACAGCCAATAGGGGATAAAACTTCAAGGAAATATACTGCATCCAGGGAAGGGTGGAAGAATCTGAGGGGTGGCAGGTGGGGTGGAAGTGGAAATTATATTCTTGAAGAAGAGACAGAAACATTCTGAAGGCCAAACCCTCAAGAGACAGTCTACTGAAAGACTGAGACATAATCAGAAGATTATAAATCTCTTTCTCTCTCCAACACACCAACAAGCCACCAGTATAATAACAATGTATTACAGCTGAAAAAGCTACAAGAAAACAGATTTTCTTTAAGGAGCAGTGCAAAGGGAAGCCTCAAAGTCAAGAGGGGAGATAGAGACAAGAGACAATAGATGAATTTGAAGCCTCTGGTACTTATAGCTGCAACAAACATTAAACCCAATTCCTAGCTATATTAACATAAATCCTCACACTAAAGGCCTACATACCTCAGTACATGTCAATATAAAATGTCTGACTTTCAACAAAAATTGTAAGGCATAACAAAAGGCAAGAAAAAAACAGTCTGAAGAGACAAAGTAATCATCACAAACAGACTCATATGTTGGAATTATCAGAGAAAGTTTTTAAAATAACCATGATTAATATTTTAAGGGCCTTCATGGAGAAAAGAGACAACATGCAATACCAAATGGGTAATGTCAGCAGAAAGGTGAAAACTATAAGAAAGAAGCAAAAGGAAGGGCTAAAATCAGAAACAGTATCAAAAATGAAGACTGTATTCAACAGGTTCATCAGTTGACCAGACACAGCTAAAAAAAAAAAAAATCAGTTACCTTAAAGATAATAGTAGAAACTTCCCAAACTGAAATACAAATTGAAAAAAGAATAGAAGAAAAAACTGAACATAACATCCATGAACTGTGAAACAATAACAAAAGGCATAGCATATGCACACTTGGGATACCAGAAGGAGAGGAAAGAGAGAATGGGACTGAAGAAATATTTGAAGTAGTAATGAGAACTTTCCAGAATGAGTGATAGACACAAAACCATAGATGCAGGAAGCTCAGAGAATACCATGCAAGACACATACAATAATAATAATAATAATAACACATAGGCATATTATATTCAATTTGCAGAAAACCAAAGACAAAGAGAAAATGTTAAAGGAAGTCAGAAGAAAAAACACCTTACCTATAGGAACAAGGATATGAATTACAGCATACGTCTCATCAGAAACCATGAAAGCAAGAAGAGAGTGGAGGGAAATCTTTAAAGAGTTGAAAGAAAATAACTTACAACAAAAAATTCTATATCCAGTGAAATCATCCTTCAAAAGTGAAGGAGAAAATAAAGACTTTCTCAAACAAACAAAAATTGGGGGAATTCATTTCCAGAAGACCTACCCTATATGGCATTTGCAAAAGTTCTTCAGGAGAATAAAAATGATGTAGGTCAGAAACTTGGATCTGCCTAAAGAAAAGAAGAACATTGGAGAAATAATGAATGTAAAATCAAATTTTATATATATTTTAATTTATTTAAAAGATAAATCTTGAAAGCAATAATAGTAACAGTATATTGAGTGATTATAGCATATAGATTACTGAAACAAGTGACACCAATATCAGAAGGAGGGGAAGGGAGAAATTCTGAATGTTCTGTTATTAGGTACTTGCACTATACATGAAGTAGTATAATATTATTTTAGGTGGAATTATTTTAAAATGTATATTATAAACCCTAGAGCAACCACTAAAAATGTTTAAAAGAATTATCAAGGACACACTAAGAGAAGAAATAAAATGGAATCATCTAAAATGTCCAATTAATACCAAAGAAGATAGGAAAGGGGGGGAAATAAAACAAAGAATAAATGCACTGACAAATATGGTATATTTTAATTCAACTATATCAATAATCACTTTAAATGAGAAAGATCTATACATACTGTAATGGTTTGAGTTTTATTTGATTATGAATTCCAAAAATATAGAACAGATTATGTTTGTAAACTAATCTGTTCATCTGGGCATGATTAAGTTATGAGTAGGGCGTTAACTGCCATGTCAGTGAGTCGTTGAGCCCCACCCCTCGGTGGGTGTGGTCTCAAGTATAAAAGGCTAGACAAGCGGCAGGCAGCAGAGCAAGCAGATTGAGAAAAGCAGATTGAGAGAAGCAGATTGAGAGAAGCAGAGATTTGGAGAAGGAGATTTGAGAAGCAGTTCTGATGTTGGAGTGAGCCGTTCGCCCGATAGTCTACAGCTGGCCTTGTGGAGAGACGCAAAGCATAGAAAGCCTCATGGTGTACAGCTGAACTTGTGAAGAAAACAGAAGCTAAGCCCGGAGAGAAACACAGCCCCGGGAACAGGGGAACCCGGAAGCTGAACCCTGGAGACGTCGGCAGCCATCTTCCTCCAACACGTGGACTTTGGTATGGGAAGAAATTTATGCTTTGTGGCCTGGTAAATGTAAGCTTCTACCCCAAATAAATACCCTTT